>JAJTUV010003035.1:0-79540 GCA_021653895.1 Mastomys natalensis
CTATCTACCATGAAGTTAATGCAGGGTCAAGGAAAGCCATCTAACTGCCCTCTGAGGGGATGTCCTCCATACTTGTGGCTAGAAGGCAGGTGTGGAACAAGTGGCATGTCTCCCTCTCTCCATTTATTCGTTTCCTAACAGACAGTTGGGTGAACTTTTTGCCATGCCTTACCTGTTCATTCACTTGTCAATCCCTTGGGTGCCACCTACTATGTGAGATTCTGGAGAGAGATCTCTTTGTATTCTCCATAAAGAGTAATTTTCCTGGACTGAATTCTTTAAACCTCAACACAAATGCGTTTCTGTCTTAAAAGAGCAAACCGTTTCTAAGGATTTTAGCACATTGTTTATGAGTCAATGGATACTGCTAATAACAAATGGGTCTTATCTATTCATGAAAGCAAGTCTCTGAGGATTTCTCTTGAGAAGCACTGTGAGCAGTTAGTGTGAGTTATGGTACACATAGACTTCAACTATAAAAGGGCATGTTTTAAAACATTCCAGAATTCCAACCTGTCACTAATTCAGATTGGTCTGCCTGCCCCCACCCTCCATTAATCCAAGTTGATGGGAGTTTGCTGCAGTCGATTTTTAAGTAGCAAACGGTAAAAGGCAAAAGGGGGATACCTTCCTTCTTCCCTCCCCTTTCTCTGACATCTTTTACTGTTACGATAAATAGGTGACAATTTCTCTGGACTTATAATTTACCTTGGCCCTCACTAGGAAGTTTTCACCGAAAGAAAGGCTTTCTGGTTTAGTGCCAAACAGTGTTGCTATTTTTTTTCTTAGACTAACTCCTTTAGTTTCACGAAAGTCATTATTAAGCTAATGTTAAATTTAATTTGCTTGCATTGATTTGTTGAACCTGCAGCATAAATACTCATGAATGGGATAATTCAGAAGTATCTTGTAAATGAAATCAGTATCTCAAGAAGGTGTCTGTACCCCTGTATTTATTGCAGCACTACTCATAACAGCCAAGACACAAAAATGACTAAGTGTCCATCAATGGATGGATGGATGGATGGATGGATGGATAAGAAAATGTGAAGTCTATGTAGATAATAGAATATTATTCAGCTATTAAAAAAGAAGAAAACCCTTCCATTTGCAACAGCATAGATAAAGCTGGAGAAGATTTTGCTAAGTGAAATAAAAAGATAACTACTGCACAATCTCATGTATGTATGTGATCTAAAATGGTCTAAATTCAAAAGGAAGATAACAGAATAATAATTACCACGAGCTGAGAGAATAAAAGTGTTCATATATGACATGAATAATTTGTAGGGGTGTAATATACAGCATGGTGATTACAATTTATATTTCATTCTTTAGTTGATGTGAAACTTTTTCAATATTACTTTCCAAGATCATCCAACTATAACCATGTGGTCAAAAAAAAAGTGACATGCTACATGTGGAAGGAGACCACTTAAATGACAGCACAATTTTCCTAATTAGGTAAAGAGCACATTGGATGTAAAGCTCTATGGAAGTCTATTACATGGGATTTTAGTACATATGTAGCCGTCAGTGTTTCAAGATGGCAAGGTCAGATGCTACAAGTAAGTCTGTAGTTTCATGTGCATACATTGATACATAGATGTACAAATACATAAACAGCATGCAAGTGATAGCTGCTCTTGCTTTTCTCATTTGAGGAGTCATCTCTTGCTGTCAAAAAGGATCATGAAAGCCTCAGGAATAAAAGACAGAACAGACATGCTGCTCAGGTCCTGATCTCATCATAGAGGTGTGTCTAGGCAATGGTTATATTGGCTTGCCTAGATCACAACAGAGGAAAATAGGAAAGGAGGCACAAGCAGTTTGATGACAAGAGGAAGCTGCTTTGTTCTGAATTTTGGAGACAAATGGTTTTTACACCGTAACATGTGCCTTGAGAAGTAAGCTTTACAAGCTTGGGAGAGAACTGAAGACATAACTGAACTACAGAACACTTGTGTAGTAGACACAAATGGGTGGCTTCTGTCCCCAACACTGCAGAAGGAAGAAAAGGAAAGTCTAGTAAGAAGTTTCTGTCTAAGATGATACACATATCATAAGTAACATATATCTTTCATTGTTCAAGCAACCAAGTGTATATGTGTGTGTCTCTGTGTGTGTGTCTGTGTGTGTGTCTTGTGTGTGTGTGTGTGTGTGTATGTCTGTCTGTGTGTGTCTGTGTGTGTGTCTGTGAGTGTGTCTGTCTGTGTGTGTCTCTGTGTGTGTCTGTTGTGTGTGTAAAAACTGAGGTAGACATACACAGAGACACTTTAACTTCCAAGGCAAATTCAGTGAATCTAAGATAGATGCTCTTTGTTTACTAGTATATATTAATTGTAAAAACAAATGAGTTTTGTGATAACATTTTCTATTTTCTACTGTGCATGTCTTTTAAGAAACATTTAGAGTCCACAAAAGAAAGAAAATGTGATGTCTGCCTTGCTGAGTTTTCCTTAGTTCATCTAACAAGATGATTTCCAGTTCTGTCCATTTTCCTGTAAGGAACATAATTTCATTGTCTTCATCCTTTTATCCACAGTGGACACCTAGGCTGTTTCCAGAATGTGGCTATTGTGACTAGTGTCACAATAAGCAATTTGATCCCCTTCTTAAAAGACCTTAAGTAATCCATCAGAAAAACTCTTAGATCTGACAGCCTTTCCCTGAAGACCACAAAGCAGAAGTTCAAAGCACAAGTACATACAAGTAGCAGAAGAAGTCTACAGGAAATGCAGATGCCATGATGCTGTGTCAAAAGATATGTGAGCAAATCTGAAGATAATTGTTGCTCTGCTCAAGGGAACTTGTTTTTTACTTTACAATTGAAACATGTCATCTTAATTATGAAACACTTCCCTCTGGCTACTGTGGGTAATTCCTTAATCCACAATTTCATATTATCTGTGTCACCCATAACAGCATTTGTCCACCATCCGTACCCTCCATTGGGTTAGAAGGACCTTGAGAGTAGAGTCTCACCCATTGTTGTGTCTTCGTTACCCTTACTTAGAACCTGCACATAGTAAAGTACTCAATAATGCCTTTCCCCACTTTGAATGGATGATATCCCATAATTCTCTGTGGCCAAAAGAGCAACGGCTAAACAAATGTCAAGCCAATTTAGAGCCCTGCAGAAGAAAGAGAACTGTAAATTCCCAGCTCCTAAATCACAGGTTGAAAGCTCGTTCCTCCCTAGCCATAGCTCCTTGATATAGCTCCTGATTAATAATCTGTTACATCCTCAAAGGGGGTCATTTCAAGGTAACCCACTGGAGCTCCCATGACCTATTGACCTTGTTAATATCACTACAACGGAACTAACTTTGGGTTTAAAGGATGGCAGAATACTTTGCTACAATTTCACATAATTGTCCAGAAAACTTGGCTTCCTGGGAATTTATAATAAAAATTCCAAATCCCTTGCAATTACTTTCAAACCTTGCAATTCTTGCTAACACGCATAGTCACATTCAGATTCTATGCCAGGCCTCCTGACCTTTTGTTAATTGCAAAATAAACAGATCTCCAATTTAGAAGGACCTTCTCCTTTTATGGGCTCCCTGCAGAGTAGGCACTGTTTGAATGGTATTTATTTCTACCATATTTGCTTTTGAACACTTGTTCAGAGCAGGGGGCAGGTGTCCAGGAATGGAAAGGAATAAGGACTGGACCAGAAGAGAAACACAGGTGCTCTAAGTGACTAATTTATTCTTCAGAAAACACTGGGGTCCTGGGAGGGTATGTGCAAATTGATAGAAAAATGTCAACAAGCATTTCTGAGCTCTCTATTCTTGTGCTCTGTTCTATGTGGTTCATCAGCCAGTAGGAGTGCCAAATAGACACATGCTGCTCCAAGGGAATGGTCCAAAGGCTAGCTAGCACAGCTCAGAGGGGACAGAACTGTTCTCCCAATGCAAATGATTGGCTTAGAAACGAGGGAGGTAATGCTTGTCGTAGGGCACACAAATGTTGCCATTTGTGCATATGCTCAATTTTGCAGATTAAAAACCTCTTTTATCTGTTTTCTAGGGCTAATCACACTCCAGGAGGATTGATCCACAATGACTCTGAAAGATAAGTATTATATAAACAGTAAACTAAAATATGTTTGCTATGCATTTACTACTGGCAAGAAATGGTCTAAGTGCTCTATGTGAATCATCTCATTTAACACTTGTAACAACATGTTAAGAAAGGTATTAAAACCACTTTGCTTTTTCAAAAGCAAGTTTATGACTTGATCAAACTAGTCAATATAAATTCCTTCATTCTTTTCTCCTTCCTTTTTTATTTTTACTGAAATGAGGTCTAATGTTACCAAGACTGGCCTTCAACACACTATGTAGTCAAGGGTGACTTTGAACTTCTGATATTCATGCCTCTCCCTCCAGTTCTGGGGTATACACCATCACAACAAGTTTATGGAGTGCCTAGGATCCAACATATGGCTCAGTGAATCCTACAAAAGCACTCTACCAACCAAGCTGCATCCCAGGTACTTGATTATTTTGTTTTCTTTTGAAACAGGGTCTCATGTAGTCCAGAGTGGCCTCAAAATGACTATGTAGTCAAGGCTGGCCTTGAACGCCTAGATCTTCCTGCTTCTGCCTTCCAAGTGCTGGATTACAAGCAAGCATCACCACAACCAGCTCAAGTCAAGATTTTCATAGTAGTCCATATAATTCTAATGGCCAGGTTCTTAATGCCTCACCCAGTACACCACTACAATCATTGTTTTTTTATTGAAAAGTACAGCTCTTGCCAGACAGTGGTGATGTGCATCTTCAATCCCAGCACTCATGAGGCAGAGGCAAGGTGAATTCCAGGGCAGCCACAGCTACATAGAGAAACCTTGTCTGGAGAAACCAAAGCAACAAAAAAACAAACAAACACCAGAAAATTCCAGTTCTTAACCACTTTATTTTCCACATATAATGGAATATGGTGGAAACTGAGTTAAGTCGTGAAGATGGTTTAGTGAATGCCAAAATTAGAATCAGCAACTAAATAACAATATTACACCAATGAATTCTTAAGAAATCCTTAAACTCTACTAGCCAGTTAAAAATTAGACTTCTCCATCTCTGTTCAGTATATCCCAAACATCATTAACAAATATTCTTTCTTCCTCAGAATTCCGGTGATCAAGGTAAACTCTTCATTTGAGCTTTGGTCCAGCCTTAGACACTTCCTCCCAGGCTCTATCCTGAAACCTACTCGGTGACTAGGGTCTTAGTTATCATCTTCTGAAGAATAGAGCTGTTATCACCAGGTCTTACCCTGCTAAGACACTGCCCCCATCTACCAGAACTCCTAACAGTTCAACTTACACCACTTCACCGACGCAATTTGGTATACTGAGCTATCTTAATATAAAGTGAGTAATTTATTCACTTCAGTAATCTTGACCTAGTACCTACCATATGCTATGCACTGTGCTACACTCATGCTGAGTAATCTGCAAAAGATTTCATACCATGAGGAAAATATAGGGACACCGCAAGAAGCAAGGCAACACTTTGGAGGTAGTTAAGCAGAGAGTCACTATGCTCTAAGGCTTGAAAGGCAAGGGAGGGAACAGCATGAAGAGTGTAGCTTTACAAGACCTGTGGGCTTCAGTCAAGAGGCACAGCTGCTACCAATACTAGCCTATCATTAGACAGCCCGGGGAATAAATACTTGTGCTTGACTCTACCTCCCCACCCTCCCATCTTCAGTTGGTGCCAAACACAACCAGAAGTCAGGAGGCAAGGGAGCTCATTAATACAATCCATAAAGGTCAGCCTCCAGTGTCACAGCACAGAGAAGCGTGGATCTGAATATCCAGTAACACTATGCAGCAGAATTATTCCCAACTTAGCTCCAAATTGCTTTACTCATGATTCCATTTTCCCCTCCTCCTTAACCCACAGCACTAAAAGACTCAGCTTGTTATCATTCTGTGAATCATCCAAGACTTAATAAGTTAGTGTCCCCCAAAACCTATGAATAATTGATGGCACAACAAGATTACATACATGACCCCCAAACTCTTGGTTATAGTACCTCACACTCCAAGACAAAGTTACTTGATAACAATGATGACAACAATGACGACGAAGATGGACCACGCCGATGATGATGATGTTTGAACTCTCTCTATCTCTATCATGTATCAGGTATCTCTATCTGTTTGAACTCTCAGGTCATACAACAAACTGTAGTAAATGTTTTATATGTAATGCCTCACTCTGAAAACATTGTGGTTACCACATTCATCTAAAATCTAGCAGAAGACATTCTGATTCCCAGTGGACAAAAGAGAATCAAGACCAAGGTCTCCCCTTTACAGATAGAAGGACATTTTTATAGATCCCGTTTCCATTCCTCTTCTGTCACCCTTGAATTGCTTTGTACCAGATGCAAAGAGGGTGTAGTTAACACATTCTAATTATGAGCTCTAGGACTAAGCTGCTTTTATGGAATGCACTCCTGCTGCCACTTTGGCTTCTGTTGCAGAGGCTGCTGAGTGGCTAAATGCTCTCCAAATGCCCAAGGGGCACCCTCAAGATCTGAACATGCAAACAGAGGAGCTTAATTATGGACCCCAGGAACCAGAATGACTCTATTTATAGCCGTAAAATCCTGAAAGGCAAAAATAGGTATTAGGGGAAAATGTGAAACGGCACCTAAGGGTCAGAGTGGTTTCTTCAATGATTTGTTGTATCCATCTATTACACACCTGCATCAAAGTTACAGGATTCGTAAAGAATCCGCACACCTCTACTCACCAGACCTTCCTCAAAGAGAAGAATACAAGCACAGTAGACACTCCTGCACCTATGAGAAGCCACTTACCTTTGTTTGCAAAGTATTCACCCAAGAGTGTTTCATCTCTGTTGGGTATTTCTGTTACACTGGGATCATGCCTTAGTGAAGCCACTCCCAGATGGATCGCTAGAACCTACATAACTGGCACACAGTAGGTGCTCAATGAAATGAACAGATGAATGAAATGAATGGAAGCCTCTGCTGCTGAAAGATTATTAATAGTCTATATTAATTCCCAAGGTTAACTTGGCTGTGAATCTCTATGTGAATCTGAAGAACACTGTCATTCCCATTATCTCCCTGTCTTAGGGTTTACTAATGTATCTGTCCCATAGCATTTTTATAATTTTGCTGAAAATAAGCCTTTTCCTGGTATTGGTTTAATCTAAAACAATTTGGAGAAGTTGTATAAATATTATTGGATCACATTTAGAAAACGGAGAGATTTACTCAGTTGCAGTTGGAATTTCAGAGAGTCTTGGGAAGGGGAAGATAACAGATCTAAGCTTTGCTTGACACATAGTTAATGTTAACTATGTCTGTAAATGTTGACTCTGCAGTAGTGAGCTTTACATTCTTCAATGGCTGCCCCAACTCTGGGGGTGTGGGGCAACTGTTGAAAGGGGGAATCTGTTTCCATTTTATTTCTACAAAGTCACTTTAAGAACTTAGTAGTCACTTTCTTTGTACTTTATTAAGTCAGGAGCCCTCTTTCTAACATGTGATTTGAGTCTAATGGCAGTCAAGTAAAGGCCAGATATAGAATAACTTTAGCCACCTCGTTTTGTTTATGGGAAGACATGCCTGTTACACCAAGGATTTGCAAGCTGGTCAATTTACTGCAAACAAGTCAAATCAAACAAGGGAGCAATCTAACTTCCTAATAGATTTTCTTTCCAGACTCTTAACTGAGATTCCCCAAGGTGAGCTACTTATACTAACTAGATTTCAGTCCAATGAGTAGAACTTGCTATTCTTCTACATTCTTTGAGGCAGAGACTATGTCTGCTTACTCAGTGCTAGTTTGGGGTTTTTGTTGTTTTGTTTTTGTGTGTCTAGCTCAGTGCCTGGAACATAGTAGATAGCCAATAAAAATATTGTAGGTCGATTTCAGATTCATTGAGTAGTCCAACACTACAAAAGTAATTCAGGCACTGCCTTAAAGAAAGATGCATGGTAAGAGCAATGGGGGAAACTAGTACTCTCCTTTGGGTCTCAGGAGTGGGCCATGCAATGGATATTTACTGAAGCAGGAACCATGTGTCAAGTACAAGGAATACAATGCAGAATTCAATGTCTCTAATGTCTATGAGACCAGACTCTACAAGAAACAGACAACAAAATCATTTCAGTGGTCTCCAATAAGTGATGTGAGAGCAGAAGTCCTGAAAGCTGAATAGGGATGTCTAATTGAGACAGAGTGTCATGGAAGGCGTCACAGAAGAGGTAAGAATGCAGTGGAGTTTTAAAGGGCAAATGGGAGTCAGCCAGACCGATAAAAAGAAAAAAAGAGAAGGGCATTCCAAGCATATTTTAGGCACAGACAGGTAAAACTAACATAAGGCTTTCAAGAACTTTTAGACAGTTGATACAGATACCGCTGGCATTTTAGTCTGGATAATCACTAGTTGTCAGAACCTGTATTATAGTATATTTTGAGGACTATCCATGAGTTCTACTCTGCAAAGAGCAGTAGACTTTCCTCTCCAGAGGTGTGGCAATCAGAAATGTCTACAGACATGGCCAGATGTTTTCCAGAGGGGGGAAAACAGTTCCAGTTGAGAAATACTTAGAGTCAAAGGTATGTGTAAGTGAAGGGAAATGAGATTGGAAAAGCAAGCAAGGCCCAGGTTATGAAAGTCATGTGTGCCTGTGATAAGAAGTTTGGACTTTATCCAGAGGATCACCAGAAATCCTTGAAGGATTTCAAGTCAGAGGCTAATATCCTTAAATGTACGTTAGGAATTTCACAATGGCAGCAGTCAGAGTGTAAATCTGAAAGGATTGTGTGGCAAGGCTAGAAACAGGGTTTTCACATAGGAGACTCCCACACTTACCTAGAAGTGAAGCAAGCTAGTGTCAGGGCTATGGCCGCAGGAACATGGTCAAGGAGGAACGTTTGAAAGGTATTGGGAAAAGTTGATCTTTGGCATTAGTGGCTTCAAAAATGTTGAAAGTAAAGAAAGCATGGGATACCCGATTTTCTAGTTTCAATAATACAATAAATTACAGGACCATTCATGGACACAGGACCACAAAAAGAAAATCAAATTTGGGAAGACTAGTATTTTAATATGGATGGTGTTTAACAGTGAATCTGAGCCACTAAGGGCTTTTCAAGTATAAATATCCAGAAAGGAATTTACTCTGCAGTAGATGTTAAGCAGAGAGTTATGGGGAAACCCTAGGCAGATAATTCTGAAGCAGGAGGCAGGCAATAGCCTGTCACCCACTTACACTGGTTACTAAACTTCCTTTATGAGCCTTCTTTCACCTTCATTCATTTAATCAACATTAAGTGCCAGTTCCTAAGACAGGAGCAAGAATTACAAAACGCCAGGCATTGCTTCCATCTTTAAGTTTCCCAGAATCAATACAGGGACATAGGCAAGTCCACATGCACTAGTAATGCAGTAAGTGCTGTAATGGACTGGGAAGAGGAAATCAGGAGAGGAGGGGCTCTAATGGAAGGAGTGTGGAGCGAGCAGAGGAGCTGGGAAGCAGGGGGAAGCTTACTGGCAGAAGGTACTAAGCGAGGGAAGACCTGAAGCAGCTACAACAGCCCACCTTGTGGGCCTCTCCGCTGATTTCAGGAGCACATTTCCTGTGTTTTGCACAAGGCTGCACTGCCTGACTGCAGCTTCTAGCCAAAGACAGAACAGCAGGAACTAAGGCAAGCCTTCTGTGAGGAGATTCGGACTCTGGCCCAAGGACTTGGCCCTCAGGAACTTTTCTGAGACTACATGACAGTCTAACATGGTCTCGCCCGAACTCTCTTTCTGCTCTCCTGAGGTCAGATTCCCAGCCCAGCCCTCTTTGGTTTCCTCCTTGTTTTCTTTCAAATTGTTGATTCTGTACAGAATCCCATCTTGGGTTCTTATTCTCAGAGCACCCAAACAAAGATTAGTTGCCTCGCTCTCAAATCAGAGAGTTCATGAGTGTGTAAAATGAGGGTATCAGTAGCTACCTCAGAACATCGAAGCACGGATTAAATGAGGCACCACACTGAAACATTTAACTTAGTTCCAGATACCAAGTAAGAGCTCCATAGATTCTGATGGATGTATGCAAATTAGGCATTCTGAGTCAGGTGGACAGCATACTACATTGTCACAATGTTGAGACATGTCACAGAAAGGTGGAAGGGTCAGGCAATGTCATAAGCATTTCAGGATTGCTTGAAATGAAGTGATAAACCAATAGTGATCAGAAACGACAGAGAGGGAAGCAGTTTACAGGACTAGTCCTGTGCCAGCAAACTTTACAATGTGTCGTTTGGCTTCAGTTTTTTCCTTTACCACCTCCTTTAGCCTGTGTCACTATCATTGCATCTGCTTAAACTGAAGATGCAGACATTCACACAAGTACCATCCACATTCTCTAATTCAAAGAGCCTGACATGCTGGCTAAGACAGGGTTTGTTGCTTCACAGTTCCTCCCCCTCCGGATTCCAATTTAATGCAGCCTTGAATGGGGATTACTTGGAAGGAAAAAGATCTAATCACTACTTGGCCCTTGCCCGGAAAACTCTTTCATTCATTCCAAAAACATTAACAGGGTCCATTTTCCCCCTAAGGAGAGTTAATCATTACCCCAACCTCCTCTTGTCTGCTCTTCTCTCCCCTATATCTCCCACATCAATAATCCAGAACATGTCATGAGCATGGAACTCAAAAACCAGCAATTGCATGGCAACGTGTGATGATCCTGCGCGAAGATTGAATTGAATCCTAACCCAACATTAAGTAGAGCATACAATCTTCAGCAAGTCACACTGAGCTCAATTCCTCTGTTGATGGACACAAACAACAAGGTAATATCGAGACTGGCATTTTTGAAAACCCTAAACCAGAAAATATTCAACATTGTTCCATTTTTATGGATATACCACCTTCATACTGTGAGAATATCTTCCCTTTTTCTGTATCCTCACTTAGGAATATTAAGGAGAAACCAATTGTCTTATAAAAATGCACAAGAAATAGCTTTGATGTTGATCTCTGAAGATTTGTTCAGATAATTCCTCTATTTTATGCATTGGTGTTTGCTTGCACTTAGAGCTGTGGTTGGGTGAGATCCCCTGGATTACAGAAGAGAAGCTCTTATATGCTGACAGTTGAACCAGGTCCTTCTGAAAGCAGCCAATCTCTTAACCTCGGAGCTCAATCACAGACCCTTTAACACAAACTAAAAATGATCTGAGAATGGATTACGGAGTTGGCCAACAAGTAAAGGTAACTTACCACTATCTATTATCTGAGTTCATCAAGAGCCTCACATGATAAGAGAACCAACTTGAAAAGTATGCCTCTCACCTTTCCATATGCTCAGTGAGCACAACACAATCCAGGTGCACATATCGGTTCACACCAGCTCACAACCACGTACAAAATAAATGTAAGTACCCTTTAAAAGCTAGTAGGGCTATGAGAGCTCTTCTGTACAGAGGACCAGATTGATTCCAAGCACCCAAATGGCTCACAACCAGCTGTAAGCTCTACTTAGTTTCAGAGGATCTTGAATCCTTTACCTGATCATGAGGACAACTTACTCACTGACATACGAAGGGATAAAGAAAAATAAAATTAAATAAATAATGAAGAAGCAGTGGACTAGAAACTCTGAACTGGGCTTCTTCAGCTTTGCAAAACTTAGTTTCCCTCCTATCTTATTACCTATTCTTAATCTTTTGATGGCAGGGCGATGTGATACCTTCCTTCCACTACCTTACTTGGTTAAGATTTTTTGGTTTTTGTTTTTTTTAGAAGATAGTGTCTCATATAGCTACAATTGGCCTAGAACTTGTTATGTAGCTGAGGGTAGCTTTGATCTTCTGATCCTCCTGCCTCTATATTCTAAGTGCTGGGATTACAGGCATATGCCACCACAACTGGTTATATGATGCTGATATTTGAACCCAGAGATTCATGCATGTTTGGCAAGTATTCTACCATCCTAGCCATAATCACTTTGATATTTTATAGATATTATTATCTATTATCTATTTGTTTATTGTCTGGCATTCATTAATGATCATGTGTATGAGTTGCTGTTAAATTTTTGACATTTCCCACCAGTAAGTACTTTGCATCCTACCTAGCACATGGCAGCCAATCAACAAATCCCTGGATGAAGGGGGGGGTGGATGATAAATGGATGAATCTGGCTTTCTAGCTGGGCTTCATCTTCCCGTTCATTCCTGTGTGCATCAGACTAATGAGAAGAGGAAGGTGATGCAGGATTTGAAGAGAAGGTGAAGGCACATGAACCACACCCACAGGAATAAACATAATAAGTGCCTAACTATGTTAGCATCCTCTGAAAAATGTGCTGCAAACTAAGTGTGGGCAGAAGTTCCTAGGTTTCTGTGGAAAACTGTCCTTATGCATGCTCTCAATAAAAAGTGCTCCATGCTCAAGTAAGTCCTATTTGCTCTATATTCAGCGCACCCAAAGATGCATTTGCAGTGTACATTAGCTATTAAAGGCCATCAGACAGTAAGGAGGCTTGCTTAATTATGGAATGCCTCTGTCAATAGTACATGCAGAAAACAAACACAAGCTATGAAATAGTCACAATGAGAAAATTTAATTGTCAGATTGCTGGACATATCAAATCACTCACCATGACTGATTTTTTTTTAAAAAAAATTATCCTTTTTTTTTTTCCCATGTAGTCATCACAGGCAAATTTTTTTTAAAAAATCCTTACAACAAAATACAGTCTTAGAGAGAAAGGGATGTAAGTGTCTACTTAATTGAAGCTGAGTAAAAGGCTTAGGCAAGAGACTCAAGTAGAAAAATCAAGTAGTGATAGCAGTGTATAAAGGAAAAGGAGCTCTGAGTCATTTCTTTCAGTGGCTGCACTGCACCTTTCTCTCCCCCCAGCCCCTGTAATCATAACCACACAATGACTCCTTGCTGCATGACCCAGTGTGCAGATTCTTGCATTGTGTCCCCATAACTGATCTTTTTCAAAACAAATCCAGTCTCATTCCCTCTGTTTAAAACACTTCAAAAGTGTTCAAGGGAAAACAACAAAAACCAGTTCTAACAAGGTCTCCAAGGCCTTCAGACAGATCATGCCCCCCACCCCATCAGTGGTTCTCAGGCTGCGGGTCACAACCCCTTTGGATGTCAAACAACCCTGTCACAGAGGTCATACATCAGATAGTCCTGCATATCAGATATTTACATATGATTTACAACAGGAACAAAGTATATGAAGTGGCCAGAAAAATAATTTTATGGTTGGGGGTCACCACAACGTGAGGAATGGTATTAAGGGTCGCAGGATTTGGAAGGTTGAGAAACCATTGCAATAGACTTTATTGTAATCTTCAAAGGAGACTGGCTGGCTTCTAAATCCCAGATGTCCCAGTTAGTGGCTGGACAACTTCAAATTTAGGAACTTCTTTGTACCTCAGTTTTCTTTTCAGTAAAGTGAGATACTTATCATTCTTATTTTGTAGGGTCATTTTGAAAACGGAGTTAAAATGCACAGTAGTCAGAATAGTGCTCCGTAAATGGTGCCTTTTAGCAGTATCTGTAACCTCAACCTTCTCCCCTTGCCCTTCTATCGTTTACTTCATATGCCATGCCATATTTTCTTTTTAACTACATAATCCCAAATGGTTTAGTAGATGGGAAGACAGTTCATATGCCCTAACCCCAGGTAGCCACTGGTCTATTTTCTGTCTTTGCGAAATTTTCAAATGAACAAAGTCACAGTCCGTGGTGTTTTGTGTCTTACTTCCTTCACTGGCGAACCGTATTTAAAGTTCATCCACATTGGTGGTATGTTTATTTTTTTATGACCGTATCATGTCCTCTTTTTGCTGCCTGGCCTTCGTGCATAGCATCTGCTCTGTCTGTCGCAAGTCTCCTCCACCCCCCCATGCATGACTTTCTCCTACTTCTGATTCACCCTCTAGTTTCTGATGGAAGAGTAAAGATTCTTCTCACAAGCCTTTGATGACTACCCTCTCTCATGCTCACCCCCCCACACACACACACACACAATCTGGGTCAGCAGCTTCCTAGTGCTTTTTTAAGTTGGTTTCTGTTTTTCTCCCAGACTCCCCCTGACAAACCTGGGGGGGGGCATGTGTTGCACTGAGCAGATCCAGTGTCTAGCAGGTCGAGTATATGACGGGACTCAATCACTTCGTTGAATTAATGAAGTGGGAACATGAGGACCCGGGAAGGGAAAGTACAGGCTTGACTGGGAACAGACTAGGCAGTTTCAGTCTTCTCTTTCGGCTCCACTTTGTAATACTGCTTTCTTTGAGCCACATGTCCTCAAGAAAAGCGAGGTCTGTTTCTTCTCTGCAAAATGAAGTTTGCCTGAGTGATCCCTGCAAACCCCGTTCAGCTCTGACACTGATTGCTTGCAAGTATATGTTTAATTAGTCCTGTAATTATGGAGGCAAGCCAGGAGCATGACAAATGCATTAAAAGTACATTTCTCTCAAATGAACACAAAATGGCACCATACGAACTAGGACTTTTTCCCTTAAAACATTAACAATATGGTATTAGCTGGGGTCAAATGAACAACAAAATTAAAGTAATGCCTTACATTAGAAGGGATGAGAAGCACAGCCCTCCATCAGCTAGAAGTTTCTGAATTCTCTGTTAATCAGTTCTGTCTTGAAAACTTGATTGAAATATTAGCAATAAGTGCCTCTGCATTTATCAGCATTTAACGGCTTGAATTAATTTGCCTCAACTGCCCTGGTTTAGTAAGTTGGAACAGAAAACTAAAAGGCAGTATCCTATTTAGAAAAAAAAAAAAAAAAAAAAAACAGTTTCTGGCTCCATCAGGCCTGAGCTATCTGAGTGGGGCTTCCTTTTAACAAATCTAGCTGCAGATACTTCTAGACATGAGCTGCTCCCATCAGAGCAGCCTCAAGCAAAAGGCAAGTGGCAGGAACAAAACAGCCTGAAAAACTGCATGCAGCAGCCGTAGCCAGCAGCGGGGATTCGGGAAGAGTAAGCATTTCCTAAGCATGGTGGCCACTTTTCTATGCACTCTCTCACATGTTTACTAGCTTTACGTGAACTGATGATATTATTCTCATTTTATAGTGAGGAAATCAAGCCATGGAGAGGTTGAGCCATCACCCAAACACATGCAACTTGTGAATGGTGGGGTGGGGTTCCAAACAAAAAGACAGCATCTCTAGTGACTCAGACTATATGCCTTACGTTCTTAATGATTTAGTCAGCTATCTTTCACTCTCAGAGAATTATGAGCTTCCAGTGGGGTTTTGTTCCACAAGCAACTACCGCAGTGATTGTCATAGTCATATTGATTCATTTACTCTTTCAAAGACAGTTTTATTGAGTGTATGTTCTGTTTTAAGTCTAGATTTGCAGCATAGCTTATATCTAGGTAAAGGAAACAAATTAGTAAAATACATATTTTCCTCTCTCTCTCTCTCTCTCTCTCTCTCTCTCTCTCTCTCACACACACACACACACACACACACACACACACACACACACACACACATACACACACACCACACATACAGAGGCTGTCCTGTAGACTAGGTTTTCCTTAATTCACAGAGATCTGCCTGCCTCTGCCTCCTGAAAGCTGGGATTCAAGGCGCGCATGTGCCTCCACCATGCAGGAAATGTTTTCTATGGGAGAAAAGGCAAAAAGAGAGAGAGAGAGAGAGAGACAGAGAGACAGAGAGACAGAGAGACAGACAGAGAGAGAGATCAGATCACAGTGGGGCTGGTGAGATGGCTTTAGTGAGTGAAGGCCACTATGCCTGATTGCCTAGGACCAGACCCCCATGGGAATCAACTTCTCCTCTGACCTCCACAAGTACCCTGTAGAGCACCCTCCTTCACCACCCATGCACAAATTTTTCGTGTGTATGTGTGTGTGTTGTTGTTGTGCTGGGATTCAAGACAAGTTCAACCATGCTCAGCTACATTGCAACTTTTTAAGTAGAAAAAATCATTTAAAATTAAACATAAAAAGAAAATGACATCAAGACTAGTTCGTGAGGTTGGGGCCATGGATCGCTGGTGGAATGAGTGCTTAGCTGCATGGGGCTCTATGTTCCATTCCCCATCGTGTGGCATATTCCCTTGGAGTCTGGGGAAGCGGTGCTTTGTTAGACAAAAGTGATCAGGGAAGATTTCTTGAAGAAGGGGCTGAGACCAAAATGATGGAAAAGATAGCGAGATTACATGATGAGAAAGAAGGCCAACCATGAGAAAAAAGCAAAAGAAGTTCGCTCTAGACAGCGAGGCTAGAAACCACAAAGGTTGGGGAGGGGTTGTCAGGAAGTGAAGGATTGTAATGTGATGCCTGTCCGCACACAAAGGGCCTCTTCGAATGTACCTACACTGAGGACTGAGACTGCTGCCCCCTATTGATTTATGAGAAAGAGCCAGAGTGGGAGGGAAATACGTTTTCCAGAGGGAATGCTCAGAAGCAGAGCATTGCCAGGAGAGAAGCCTGGGTTTTCCAGGCATCTGCTTCCTGTTCTCCTGGGACTCCTTTCCTTTGCAGTCGACCCTCATATTTTACCATTCCCCCTCCCCTTTCCTCCCTCTTCTTCCTCCCCACACAGCTCAGAAACAGTTTCAGTATGCAAGCCCTCTCCATCAACTCCTCCTGGGGCCATGAGACAATCTGTGCCTGTGCCTTAGGCCTCAGATCCCCAAACTTTTGAGTCTGATGAGAGAAAAGAACAGTAAGGACAAAGACCACACCAACATCCCCACTTTGAGCTGAAAATTCACGGGCTTCTGCTGCAGCCCTGGAAGGTTTCAGGCAAACTTAACTAAGATCACAGTCTGGGTAGTTGGATTTGCTAAATTACGACGAACAGGAAGGAAAGCGAGCCTCAGACAAACCATACACAAGGGAGCAAGAATTCCAGGCTGCTTCTGCAGCAGACCAGCTTTGGAGGGAAGGCCCAGTTTAAAAGGCGCGCACCTTTCCGAGTACTTCTGACTCCCTACTGCCCCTCTGTGGAGAAACACTCTGGAAAATATTGTCTCCAGGGGCTTATTGTGGAGGAACAGTGTAGGCCATATTTTGTCTGCTCTTGGACTAGTTTCCACTTCTCCCAATATCTAAGTAGCTCAGAAAAAGAAAAAGAAGACTTTTCACAATGGCGTGGTCTTTACCTCTCCTTATTAAAATTTAAGGCCAGTCAAACAAGTGGACATTGAGCTTGGTAGTTTTTGCAAAAAGAGCAAAACTATTGCACAGGAAAGTAGGAGAAAGGAAATAATAAAGATAAAAGCAAAAGTAAATAAGCCGGAGGCTGTAAAAACAGTAGAATTAATAAATAAATTCAAGAACTGGTTTTTTTGAAAGGACTAATAAAATAGATTAAACTCCAGAAAACCTATGTAAGAAAAACACACATAAAATTAGAAATGAGAAAGAAGATGTAGCAGCCAGTATAAACAAAAATTTTAATAGAAAGGAAATGCTGTTCACAATTGTATGCTAATAAATTTTTAAAATACTCTGCAGGGGATGCTTTATTTTACAAAATATAAAATTCACACTGCAAGTAGAAAATCTGAATAAATTAATAACCAAGGGATAAATTGGGGAACTTGTCACACAAGGTCCCTAAAACTAAGAATAAGTAATTTCAAACCTTCAAAGAAGAAGTCAGAGAAAAACATAAGATGTGCCTGGCTCATTCCATGATACAAACATGACCATGGTTCAAAACCTGATGAAGGAAAAAAAAAAAAACAAAAATCAACCAATAAAAACCCAAAGGACAGCATCAACTAAATGATAGTTTATATATCAAAGTTATATAATAGTTTATATATAAATGTTAGCTCCAGCCGGGCGGTGGTGGCGTACGCCTTTAATCCCAGCACTTGGGAGGCAGAGGCAGGCGGATTTCTGAGTTCGAGGCCAGCCTGGTCTACAGAGTGAGTTCCAGGACAGCCAGGGCTACACAGAGAAACCCTGTCTCAAAACAACAACAACAACAACAAAAAAAAAAAAAATGTTAGCTCCTGGTTGATTGGCAGGTAAAGACACCTACTGCCATGCCTGAGGACTTAAATTCAGTCTCCAGATCCGATTTGGTGGAAAGAGAGAATTGATTCCTGAAAGTTATCCTTTGACCTCCACATGTGGTCTACAGTACTCCAGTTTCTACAGGATCTGACACTCTCTTCTGAACTCTGTAGGCAATTGTACTCATTGTACACACACACAGACACACACGTGTGTGTGCACATGGACACACACACACCAACACTAGCAAATACAATTTAGCAAAGTTTAAAGTCAAAGAACAAACATCACAATAAAAATAGATCGCAGAACACAACAAAGCTCTGGCCTAAAGACAATCTATTAGCATAATACTAAGTAGAGGTTCCATCAGTGCTTTGGCACATCTATAACTAGAGATGCTATTCATAGGGAAGGCACAGGAACCAGACCTATTAGAAAAGGACAGGGGTCTGGATCTAATTCAGTCCACAGAGTTCCTGCCTAACATGCTGAAGCTCTGGGTTTGGTTCCCAGCACCAAAAATGTGCGCAGCCATGCTGAGTACCCACGAGATAAAGGTGCAAGGATCAAAAGTCCAAGCTCATCCTTGGCTACATAGGACAGATGAGGCTTTATCTCAAAAAAGAAAAAAAAAGGAAAAAGAAAATGGAATTGGAAAAGAAGGGAAATGAAAAACTACTGGAAGATGTTGTCAAAAGCCTCCACCTCACTGTATAAATGTTTCACACAATGGGGTTATGTTATTTTCTAATATTATTTTCAATTTACAGTTACAAATAAAGGCCACAATGATGGGGTAAAGCATGGCTAGAGTCTCCTTGGCAACCCAGTAGTTATTCCAAATTATCAGCCATCTCATCATAAAGGCAGGAAAATTAAACCAAAATGGCAGGTCTTAGGATGAGCAGGACAACAGAAGATTGTCACTATGGAAGTCTGGCTGTCTGAGACTCAGCCATCTAAAGACTCGGAACTTCTTGTCTTAGGCCGTGGTAGGTTGTGAAGATAATATAGCATTCTGTGAAAACAGGACCTACAATGACATGGGCCTCTGAAAAGCAAGCATTAGCCAAACCCGACTTCATTTTATACTGTGTTTATTTATTTGCCTTCGTGCTCCACTTTTTTTTTTTTTTAGAAAACTCTTATTCAATGTTGCAGTCTTGCCTAATCTGTTCTAGAAGGTCCTGTGGAATGGTTGATGTATTCAGATCAAAGAAGCCCTTCCTTTACAGACAGGAGGAAGCTCATTAAATCATACTCCCTTATCTCCCCCTGCACTCTCTGGGCTTCTGCAAGGTTAATAGGTGCTGACAAGTAAAACCCATAGAGCATCAAAAGTATGCACTTGCCTAGTAATCAGGGTTGAATTGTACAATTAGCTCAGGAACGTAGAGATAACAATTGTCCTCCACTGGACAGTCTTAGAGAAAAAAAAAAAAAACAGCAAAATTAGCCTCTGGTCAAGGATGAATTCCAAGGGAATCAAAGTACATCACAAAATAGAATCTTGCACATGAAACAGAGAATTACAGAATAATGGTAACTATAACAACAAGAATGCTGGCTCTGGAATAGTACCCAAATGCTGCTTGAAACAATGGTGTGGTATAGTGCTTGTGAGTATGAATGCAACCTTGAACCTTCTAAACTTGGGTTTTGGCTCTGTCACTCACTATCTGGGTTTAGTACTTTAGCTCTATTCCTTATTTATTTACCTGTAAAATGAGTTACCTCACACAATTGCTGTGACAATTAAATAACTAATATAATATATGTGCAGCTGACATGTGATCAACCACTAGTCTTTGTTATTAAGGCCAGGTTCCTCAACCAGAATACCGTGGTGTCTTTTTTCTTTTCTGCATGGATCTGTTTGCTTATCCTGTTGTCACAGCAGTTTCACTGCTGGTACCCTCCCCTCTTCCCTTCTTCTTTGACTCTTCCCATAGTCTCTTCAAACATCCCCTCCTTACAGAATGCCCTTTCACAAGCTGCTTTGAAGCATCTACACGTCAAGGCTCAATAGCTTTCTCTACCCCAGTACCCGTGATTGTTCACTCTTCCAAGAACTCCAGCTTTGCTAATGAAAATAGCCAAGGCCGGGGCACAGGGTTGGTTCTGTAGAGATTCTCAGATGTAAAATAACAGATGTTCTACCACAACTGTTGTTTGTGAGAAATCCAAACTGCTCAGCTTAGACCCATGCCAAAAGGAATTCTTTTAGACCACTAATTAATTTTTTGGCTAAGTCCAACTTCATTAGTGACCTGTAGGCTTATAAAAATCTTCATTTACCTTACTTTGTACTGCTTTACCATCCTCATCCAGAGTTCTTAATAACAACCATCACTACATACCACTGAACTTCAAGTCGTGTCCATGAAGTCTTTTAATAGTTGTATTTTCCTTTTGAGTTGTTTAGAAGGGATTGTTTGTTTTTGATACCAGGTCTAAATCTGTTGCCCTGGCTGGCATGCAACTGGCTATAGAGGCCAGGGTAAACTTGAACTCATAAATATCAGTTTGCTTCTGTTTCCCAAGCGCTGGGATTAGAATGTGCCACCAAACATAGCCTTCTAAATAGTTGTATTTTAGTCATTTGTTTTCAGCTCTCTTTCCTACTCTCCACCAAGTTCCTAAGCAGACAAATGAAGCCAATCAAAACTATCAGCCCAAAGGCTGGGGATGAAACTCAGTGCTAGAGCACTAGCCTCACATACACAAGAACTTGCATTCAGTGCCCATCACTGTAAAAGAACAACTAAAGTCTGCAGGTTACTTTGTGCATGCTGTAATCCCAGTACTCAGTAGGCAGAGACAGAAGAACCATTGCAAGTTTGAGATCCCTCTAGTTCATGTGGTAAGCTCTTGGCTATCTAGGGTTATATACTAGACCTTTTCTCAAAACAACAATGACAGCAAAGAATATCAGAAAATAAAACCAAATCATATATCAAAGTCAGTAGGAAAACATACCAAGACATTCACATTAAAAATTTCCATAATTTTTTGTTTTTAGGCACAGGGGTCAACAGTTAAGAGAACCAACTGCTCTTCCAAAGGACTAAAGTTCAATTCCTAACATCCACAGGGCAACTCACAACCATCTGCAATTCCAATCCCAGGGTATCTGATGTCTTCTTCTGACTTCTGTGGGCACCAGGTATGCATGTAGTGCACATACATACATACATACATACATACATACAGGCAAAACTATCATACCCATAAAAATAAATTAATAAATCTTTAAAAATTAATTTAAAAAATCCATAAGCCAGATAGAACTTTCTCAAAATTGTCTGGCTCAGTGCTCACAGTATCATGAAGCTTATCTTCTGAGGTCAAAGAAGAGGTCCATTCTAGGGGCCAGTGAGATAGCTCAGTGGGAAAATGAACTGTCAAGCCTGACAGTCCCCAGAGCCCACACGATAGGAGGAGAAAACCAGCTCCTACAAAGTTGTCCTCTGACTTATACACAAGTGCTATGTACTCCTTCCCACCCCCACAATAAACAAATAAAAATATAAAAATAAGCATAATTTTTAAAAAGTAGATGAATTCTGAAAGAGATAGAAAGAGAGAAAAAGAGAGAGAGAGAGAGAGATCTCCATTCCTCTCATAATAAGGAACACGGAGATGGCTGCAGTCCAGGTACAGGGCCTGCATATTTCCAGGACAGTTGTGTGTTCACCCTACATTCTGGATTCTAGCCATGGGGTAGTATTACAAGTTACTCCTAGCCACTCTTGGCAAAACTTCAGAATCAGATTGAAATTAAAGCTGAAAATACAGTGATCTATGGGCAAGCAATCTTCAGGCATTTCTCAGTAGAATCCAATGAAGCCAAGGCACAAGGACTTCAGTTCTCAGCAACTCATGAGACTGTGAGCTTCAGAAATGTAGCATTTTCATCTATCTATCTTGTTCTCTTTTGTATATAACAACATACCAGGGGCATTCATTATATATTTGTTGAGTGAAAAAATGATTGTACCTCAATATATGTACACATGTATATATGTATCCATTTACTTGTTTGTTTATCTATCTATCTATCTATCTATCTATCTATCTATCTATCAAACTTATCAAATCCAGTGAATCTCTCATCTAATTCCAAAGCTTGCTGTGACATTTGTTGTGGTTTGAACTTAGTGACAGGCTTGAGGGTCCTGTCCACTCTCTGCTTCCTGGCTGCATAGACAAAGTAACTCCCAGCTTCATGCTTCTGCACCCATACCTTTCTGCTTTACTCTTCTATATCCTCTTACCTATGATAAACTGATTTTCCTTTGAGTTGTGATTTTCCTGTACAGAGCATAGCTTAATTCTTTTGACAAGGTCTTGTGTAGACCAGTTTGGCTTCAAAATATTTATATAGTACTTTACCAACAGGGCTACACTCTTCACCCTACTTAGTTAAATTCTTATTTGTTTCTTAGTTGAAATTTTTTTGCTCTTAATTTCCCCTTCTTATGTCAATGCCAAGCTTTTGATAATTGGCATTTTATAATTTATTACAATAATTGGTAAAAGTGGTAGCTTTTCCTTTTTACTCCATTGACATATTCTTTCCTGCTCCAATACATGCAGGCAATTTTGCTCTACAGTCCCTCCATGTCTACCGCTCCGAGATGATAATTTTCCTCAACATGGTCCCAGAAACAATGGTTATAAGTGGCTCTAGCCTGAAATCCCTGAAACTGTGAGCTAAAAATAAATCTTTTTGTCTTTTCAGGTTGTTTTCTCAGGTATTTTTTTCACAGTGATGAAAAATCTAATACAGTACACTTCTGATCACTTCTGATTTAGACAAAATGCTTAGTTCAAACTGAGTTAAACAAAGGGGATTTTTTTTTCTTTTTCATGATACGGTTTCTCTGTGTAGCCTTGGCTGTCCTAGAATTCCCTCTGTTAGACCAGACTGTCCTCGAACTCAGAGATTCACCTGCCTCTGATTTCCAAGTGCTGGATTAAAGGCGCGTTGCTGCCACACAGTCTTTAAAAGGGGGATTTCTGAACAACATAAATAAAGGTTCTGGATGAGGAGGGTTTAAAGCAAAGTTTAAGCAAGGCTGCAGCTCTGTTGCTATGTAGTATGTTCAGCTCCATCTGCCATTCATATTGGATTCATCTTCAGGCTGCCATCCCTCATTATTGTAAAACGGTTGCCAAAGCAACAAGGCTATCTATTTCCTCTTGTATATCCTAGGAAAAAGAATCATGCTGCTTTCTATCACCATGGAAAAGAAGTCCCAGGCTTCAACTAACTGAGGTATCATTGATTCAATTTTTGTGATCACCACAAGCTGAATAGCTTAAGCCTGGCAAAGAGATAGATTGTTAAGAATGGTGAACATTAATTATGGTGGATTTGGAATTAGTGATGAAAACTATTTCAAATGTCAAATAACAAATTAGAAGAGATGTTCACTGAAGGAAACAATAGTATAGGGTCAGGAGTGATGGTCGATAGAAGAGTGTGCCTAGCAGGTACAAGGCTCTGGATTCTATTCCTAGCACCATAACATTCGGGGGAGGGGGAAGTAGAAGTAAAAGGAGGCTAGAGCTATGTCTCTATCTGTAAACTGTTTGCTGTACAAGCAGGGAAATGCGAGTTTGGATCCCCAACCCCCATTTTTAAAACAAAACTAGCTATAGCAACATGCTTCTGTGGTTCCAGTGCTAAGGGAAAAATATAGGGACAGGCAGATTCCCGGACCTCACTCAGCAGTCAGCCTACCTGAATTGGTGACCTCTAACTTTCAGTATAAGACACTGAAAATTGAAGGAGAGAGGTTAAGGAAGGCACTAAACATTAACCTGGCCTCCACATACACATGTGCATATACAGAGGAACATGTATAATCACATAAACCACAGAAAAGAGAATTAAACCAACAGTATATATGGTAAATATATAGCTATTAGCTTATTAACAAATCCTCTTGATAATTTATTATAAAGAATAACTTTCTAAAAGTTGCATGTGTTAGTGTTTATTTTTTTTCACTATGTTCATAGCAGCTTTATTCATAATAGCCAGAAACTAGAAACAACCCAGATGTCCCTCAACAGAAGAATGGATACAGAAAAGTGGTACATTTACACAATAGAAAACTGTTATACCTTAATTGGCCCCTCATTTATTTTTAAAGGCTCTTTATTGTATAAAATATACATCAGAAAGCCACAAAAAGCAAATTTATCATTTATTATAAGGCAGGTATCCTTGTAACCACCATGCAAGCATATAATAAGAGAAAAAAGACTATTACCACTCACCCTATCCCAATATACAGCCTTTGACACCAAAAGTGACACACAAAGGTGTATATGAAAGCAAGCAACAAGCCAGGAAGCTGCATTCTCCATGTTACTGCTGTGAGTTCTTGCCCTGGCTTCACTTGATGATGGACTATGATGTGGAAATATATATAAACCAAATAAACCCGTTAGTGTTTATTTTTATGTATATAGTATATGAAAAAATATTACATCTAATAGCAAATGCTATAGACCTGGTAAGATGGCTCAGCAGTTAAGAGCATTTGCTGTCTTCCAGAGGATTGGGGTTTGATTCTCAGCTCCCACATGCTGGCGTACTACTATCTATTACTCCAGTTTCTGGGACTCCAATGCTCTCTCCTGGCCTTTGTAGGTCCTGAATGCACATGGTAAATTTACATGCATGCTGGCAAAAATGGCCATAAATATAAGATAAAATAAATTAAAACACATTTTTAAGGAATTATTTTATGTATATGAGTACATTGTAGCTGTCTTCAGACACAGCAGAAGAGAGCATTGGATCCCATTACAGATGGTTGTGAGCCACCATGTGGTTGCTGGGAATTGAACACAGGACCTCTGGAAGAGCAGTCAGTACTCTTAACCACTGTGTCATCTCTCTAGCCCAATAAAACACATTTTTAAAAATAGTAAATACTATACAAACTTAGGTGTGTAATTACTGAGAAATATTTTTTTTAAAAAAATGTTATCTATGTAAATAATACTCTATGGATTATCAATAAATAGCAAGAATAATCATAAAAATATATAATGGCATGAGGACACATACATTATACTTTATATTTTCATATAAAATGTAATGTAACCCAAATACAAACTCTGAGTACTAATCTTAGAGAAGAACATGGCAGGATGAAGACAGTCATATTTGGTGATTTAGCGGAAGTCTTTCCTTTCTAACATTGCACTGAGCTGTTTTGTAGGCTTGCAAGGGGGAGAGTGCAGTGAGAGGTGGCAAGAGTAAGCAGATAACAAGAGGTATTCAGCCAATTTCAGTCTTGGAGGCAGACATGGCATAGCCAAAGCTACTCTGGGAAAAGAAGAGAAGAGGCCTTCTAGTACCTATCACATGCTTATCATTATCTAAATATTACTTTCAGAAAGAAACCAGGTTTATTTCACATTGCAAAAGAGAGTAGTGGGCATGGCAGAAACAGAAGCACTGCCTGCCCCCAGTGTTTAATTACTAAAAACAGTTCATTATGAGAATAAATTATGTGAATAAAAAACTACAGACTGAAAAAAATGGAATAAGACAGGTATGCAAAGAAATTTTCAAAAATAACAAGCAGCATACATGGGATTAAATCAAATAGAAATGCAAAGTGAGATATTAGGACAGGTTCCACAGAGAGGTGATAGTACTTTTAGAACTTTGGTGATAGGAGAGGGCCAGAAGAGCTGAGTGGTACCTAAGGAGACCCTGTCTCAAATGGGGCCCTACCCCTTCCAGCTGAAATACTGGGTACTGTGTATGGATTTGTGGGAGGGGCAGGAATAGTCATTGTTTTCCACTGCATACTACCAGGCCCGCATGGGTTCCAAACCCATGATGACCCAAATGACCCTAGTTAAACTCAGAATCACAAAACCTTGGTGACAGGCAGGCAGATTTCTGTGAATTCGAGGCCAGCCTGGTCTACAATGCAAGTTCCAGGTCATCCAGGGCTACACAGAACAAAACATGTCTCAGAAAAAGAATACCAAATACAAAGTGATTCTGATATTGTTTTACTTATCCTGCGTGTTTGGTTCATTCCTGATCCTCCCAAGAGATCACAGAGACTGTCTTCCACACATTCATCCATATAGATATGTAGTGATGACCATATCATGAAAGCGTCAAGGCTCAGTTCAATTTCAAAGATATTAAACAGGAGGAAATATACATGAAGTCAGTGAAATTTGGAAGTTTAAGGAGTTGAAACTTCTATATATGATCTATAAAGAAAGGTAATTACATTTCTCTAAATCATAGTACCCAGAGCGAATGTTTTAAAGAACACAGCTTTGATTATATCAATCTACTGAACAGCTGCCATAGCTCCTACTGCCTCCACCTGCAACCTCTTGAATTTGTCTTAAGGGTCCTTGTCTTAGTTAATTTTCTAATGCAAAATACCATGACCAAGAAAACTTACAAAAGAAAGAATTCTAATTGAGCTTAACAGTTTCAAAAGGTTAGAGTCCATGATGGCAAAACAAAGACATGACAGCAGGAACAGCTGAGAGCTACCAGCTTGATCCATAAGTAGGAGGCAGAGAGCCACAATGGAAATGGTGTGAGTCTTCTGAAACCTTAAAGCCAGTGACACATCTCTATTCCAGCAAAGCCATATCACCTAATTCTTCCAAAACACTACCAACCTAGGACCAATTATTTAAAAATATGAGCTCATGGGGGATATTTTCATTCAGTCCTCTGCATCCCAATTAGAGCCACCTCATCAACTGTATAATCCATAACTCATACACGGAATACAGCAATACAGAGACAGGCAGAAAACTGTTGTAATAGATACTGAAGTCATGTAGAAAGAAAGGGAAGAAAGTATTGTCATATATTTAATAATGGAAGTTTGAAAGGACAAAGTAGATTTGAAAAATAATCATGTAGAACATACAGATATGGAAAAAAAGCCAGGCATGGTGGTATAGGTATGTATTGCCAGCTACTTTGAAAGCAAAGGCATCATAATTTCGAGGTATGTCTGTAATACAGAGTAAGTTCAAATTAACCTGGGCAATTCAGTGAGGTCCTGTCTCAAAAGGGAGGACCATTGATGTAGTTCAGTGGCAGTGCACTTGTCTAACATGCATCAGTTCATGACTCCCTATGTTCAATCTACAGAGCTTTTAAAAAAAAGACAGTAGGTCAAACCTAAACCCCCAAATGTTAGGTTAGCTGGAAGATTATCGATAGGAACAGTATCTAGGTTCTGAGTCTTGAAACCAGGAAAGGGCATTCATTGCCTTTATAGTAGATACCTGAAGCAGTATTTCCTTGGGCATTTGAAGCCTTGGGCCAATACAAGGAATAATGTCTCAGTCTGAACTCTTCAATTTAGCTGACATCTGATGGGCTGAACTTTTCTGAGAAACCAGTGTTCTATGGCTACTTGCAGATGTACAGGCATAGCCTCTTAAGAGAAAAGCTTCTCAAATTTAGGCTCTGGAGACTCTCACAGTCAGAGATCAATCAGTGAAGTGACCATGAAAATTGTGTAGAAACACACAAACCTTGTTAATGAAGGGTACCTAGAGTATACCACAAATCACCCACATCCTCTTTCTGCCACAATGACTTGGGGAGGAAATGAGCACAGGTTCTGGCCTACTTGGCACTTATTAATGGCCAGATGCTCACACTTGAGAGAGGCTGCAATTGCACTGCAAAATAAAATCCCTGCAATAGAGAAAACTCAAGAAGCCATTTTATCATCCAAATGGGTATTTAAAAGATGGGATATTGCTTTGAGAAGGCAAGGCGAGAACTATCTGGATTTTACGAAATGCATGTATTAGTGATAGCTACAAATTTTCTCAGAGTTTGTAATATGTTCCCCACATAAACATAACAGACTTATCAAATATTGCTCGAATTAATGTACCTAGCCATTTTATTTTATGAAACCGGTCAGTCTTTTTATCTTAATGTTTACATAAATGAATGAGCAATCCCATTAAAGCAATTTTATGCAATTTTAAAAGGTCACAACAATGCTTTAAAAGCATACAGCTTTTAGCTGGGTAGTGTAACTTACCTATCTGGCATACTAAACAAATAGTACATTAAATAGATTTCTTTACAACCGAGTTTAACTCAAAATTTCAAGATTACCTTGAAAAATACTCATACTTTTAAAATTTCAAGCATAATTTATCTTAAGTTGAAAAAAAACATTGTTCACAATAATGCCAAATTATCATTTACAATATTATCACTGAAAAGAATGTGTTGCAGGATTTTTAAAAGGCTATGAAAAGTAACTGGATAAAAACAAGAGTCGAAATTATATTAAGATGGACTCATTTTCACTTTTAAAGACTGGGATTGCATCTACAATGACTTTATATAGAGAATATTCAGCGTAATACAATATTAAATATGCCGCCACCTTACCTACAGACTGATTAAAGGGCAAATTAAAGTGTCATGAAGTCATCTTGCCAACCTTCAGGCTAGCGCTTCTCACACTGTAACGTGCATGCCAAACACCTGCGGATCTGTTTAAAATGTAGATTGTGATTCTGTGCTGCTTGGTGGAACTCGTGATTCTGCATTTCCAACAAGTTCCCAGGAGGTGCTCACACTACAGTTTGAATAGGAAAGTTTTAGGCTAAATGAAACTATATTCTGGAGGAAATTTTATCCAAACATGTCTTTTGTCTCTCCTTCTTTCATCCATACTCATAAAATGTCAACCAAAATTCAAGGCATTTCCTCTGGATGAGAATTGTCTCCCTCTGTTCACACTGCTACATATGAGGTAACTTTAGGGATGGTCACCCCATATCAAACACAGAGAAGTTAATAAGTACGTCTTAGTTGGTTGATATTTTAAAATAACAGCCCTATTAAAATATAATCCTCATACCATAAAATTCCCCTTTTAAAATATATAATTCAGTGGTTTTAGTATATTCACAGAGCTGTAAAACCATCGCTACTTTCACTTTCTAATTTACAAGATATATCACTTCAACATGAAAACCAGCACTCACAGCTGCTCACCTCCCATCTCCCATGACCTCTCCAGTTCTAGTAACTACCAATCTTTATTTTCCACTTCTATGGATTAGCATTTTTGCCATGTAATCTTTTGAGGTTGGCTTCTTCCTTTATCACACCAAGTGTTTAAGATTCATGTATGTTGAAGCATGTATCAAGACTTCATGCCTTCCTATAACTAAACATACTCTACTGCGTGGCTATTTGATTTGTCATTTGTCAGTGGGTAAACACTGTGTCACTTCCATTGGGGGCCAGGCATTGTGAGTCATTCTACGAAGCTTTGTTAAAATGTTTTGAAAGGGCAAACTGGTCTAGAGCTCCTGTCTGGCTACCTGGAGTGCAGTTTAGATGAGGCATCTGGCCTGCTCAGTGGCAGACAAGGCTTGATCAGACCCTTGGTCCAACCTCACATAAGAACTGGGGAACTGAGAACTGTTCTAGTAGCAAGCATTTTCCCACTCTCCCAGCTGGATACCTTAGCTTTTATTTCCTTTCTTTCCCTTCCTCCTTCCTTACTTCCTTTCTTTCTTTTCTATAATTCTTTTTCTTTTTTGAGACAAAGTCTCAACATGTAGTAGCCCAGGCTGGCCTTGAACTTGGTATCTTCTGGCCTCTGCCTAAGTGCTAAAGCAAGTGCCAGTATCTCCAGTTCTTTTTTTTTTTTTTTTCTTTTTTTAAAAAGATGTATATTGTCATGTTTTAGTGCTTCTCTAATCTATGAGGCAGATGGGGTTGAAAAAAATATCGTAAATATTCTTCCTAGTTGCACAAATATACCAATGGACATCCCTCTAGAAAGAAAATTGGATGACACTGTGATCTTTCTAAATGGTCAAGGTATCAACTTGCCATAAAATATGGTGCTCATGTGGCTCTCTGTTTAGCTGGCACACATACATAAACATTCTGTTTGTATTCCACAATAGGTAGATTCTGGAAGTGTTTTTGTGGAAGGGAGGCATACAAGCTGAAGTGCTCCCAATACGCCCATTACATCACAGAAAAGCATCAAAGGCCGGCTTCTAAGATCCCCTCAAGATTACCACTTCTTTGTTTCACCCCCTCATACAATGCTCTCAGCTTCCTCATAGCTCTGGGCCTATGCTGATACTGCAATGCTGTCCAGTAGTTACATTGTAAAGACAAGATGAAGACTCCAAAAGCAGTTACCATGGAGTTAAAGGAGTTTGGGACTGGGTGTTACTTAATCAGGTGAAGAGTCCTTAAAAGAGGACATGGGCTGTTCTTGAGGTGGAAAGCATATCTCTGCTAGTCCTAAAGAAGCAAATTGTTTGTTGGGACCTGGGTAGGAAGAGAGTAGTCATCAAGAAATGAGGCACAAAGAAAGGAATTCTGCTAACAACAGGGGGAAGCTTAGAAGTAGATCTTTCCCTAGTCAGACATCTGAATGAAAATGAAGTCTCATTAACACCGTGGTGCCAGCCTTGTTGAAGGTGAGCAGGAAATACAACTGACCTGTGTCTGCTCTTTCGAGTAATGGAAACCATCAGGCAGTGAATGTGAATAATTCTAATTCACTATGTTTGTTGATCTGTGAACTATAGCAAATTAGTATGAGGGTGGTGGGCTCAGGCTTTTCATGGGCCAAGATCGGCTTGAATTTCTTTTGTGGGGTTCTGGGATTATTTGAGTACTTGTCTGCCCCCCAAATTCACTTCGATATTTAATTGCCATTGTAAAAGTATGAAGAGATGGACCTTTAAGAGATGATTTGGTAACTTCCCTCATGGTGGATTTAATGCCTTAGTATGGTTCTCAAGAACAGGTACTTCTGTTGTCCTGTCCCACAGGGCATAATATTCTCTCTCTCTCTGGAGGATTCAGCACTCAAAGAACCATCTCAATGTACTGGCTCTCCCCTTCAACAGACAGCAAGGCTGTAGGTGCTTTGATCTTGGACTTTCCAATCTCCACAACTGTGACCAATGTGTCTATTCTTTATATAGTATCCATAAATTTCATGTATTCTCTCATAGCAGCACAGAGCAGACTGGCAGGCCACGTCCTCTCCTTTAAATAACTATGACACCTTTAAATAGAATAAGCCTTGTCTGTGAGGAAGGCAAAGATTGCTTGGTACTAGACCATCTAAACTTGCTATGTCTGGTGTTTAGGGTACTGGTCCATTAACCTACCTGTCACAAAAACTGTGAAAAGTTGCACTTTCACCTGATGGAGGAAGATGTCCAATATTCTGGTTTGCTGTTGAGATTAAGTGCAAGCCTCACTGTGGGACTTGCTCATTAGGTCAATGCTCAAGTGAACTGAGCTAAGCACTTGAGAGACTTCCACATAACCCCACTTCTTTCATGCCTTTGCCCTCACTAATATTTTGGAGAGTTTTCATGTATCCCAGATAAATTCAAACGTGGTATATAACAAAGGATGACTGATATTCTTGCCTCTACCTGCCAGGTTCTAGGATTCCAGCTGTGCACCATCGCGCCCAGTTCATACAGTACTGAGGACTGAACAAGGGGCTTTGTGCTTACAACGCAAACACCCCACCTACTACTGAGCTACCTCCCTACCTGACTCCTCACTGATGACTACTTTTTAAGCAGTAATTTATTGAGCACTTACCCTGTGCCAAATCATTTATAATCAGTGTGTCATTTCAACCTCTTATCTGCTATATTAAAAAGTTACTATTTTTTAAATGAGCATTTTAAGATATAATTGACATATAATACAGTTCACATATTTAAAGTGTAAATTTGATGAGCTTTGACACATGTGTGCACCCATGAAACTATTACCACAATCAAGATAATTAACATGCCGATCATCTCTAAGAGTTTCCTTGCCTCTCTCTTTCCTGACCATTCCCAGCCCCCCTTCCCTCCCACCCCCTCCTCAAACAACTGCTGATCTGCTTTCCATCACCATAGATTAGTGCACATTTTCTAGAGTTTTGTATAAATGGAATCATATGGCACATACTCTTTCTTGTCTGGCTTCTTTCACTCAACCTAATTAGTTTGGGATTCATCCAAGCAGTTATATATATCAACATCCCAGTTCTTACAACAGCTTCATTGAGAGATAATTCACATAACTTCAGTTTTCCCATTTAAAATGTTTGATTCAATGGTTTTGGTTTGTTCCTTATTTTAAATTATGGTAAAACATATATAACATAAAACTTGCTGTTCTAGTCCACTTCTTTTATTGATGAGTAGTATTCCACTGTATGGATCTACCACAATTTGTTTACTCAGTCAGATATTAATGTTATAGCCACACTCATTTTAGAAATGAGGAAATGGGACACATGGAGAAAAGTTAATTTATTTGTTTAAAATCATGGAAAACCAAACAATACTAGTATACAAACTCATGTCTGTCCAATGCTGGTAACAATGCCCTTAACCATTATGTTGCACTGTTCTTCCAAACTGTAAATACCTAGCTACACTCATAAATAATATATGATATCTCCCACATACATGAATATCCAACACACAAACACATCGCTAATCAGTTTTTACATAGGCTAGGCTAGTCCTGGAGGTGTGTCAAATTCCTTCTCACATAACAATTTAAAATATGCTTTCTGGAAAAAGAAAGAAAGAAAGAGAGGAAGAGGAAGAGAGGAAGGAAGGGAAGGGAGGAAGGAAAGGAAAGGAAAGGAAAGGAAAGGAAAGGAAAGGAAAGGAAAGGAAAGGAAAGGAAAGGAAAGAAAAGAAAAGGAAAGGAAAAAAGCCATTAAGGATATAAGCCACAGACCTGAGATGGTCATATTATAAACACAAGGCAGAGTTTCAGAATTAAGAATCACACATTGTCCAGAGGACTGGACATTAGGCAGAACCAGCCTGGTTAGTATCTGAATAATGTGCTTTGCCCAGTCATCAAGGAAAAATATTAGTGCTTTCCCCTGGCTTGTGAAAAAAGTGTTAATTGAATACAAACCAAGGAAAGATAAAATGTCGGCATGGTAACAGTCCAGCTGGGACAAGTACCCCAGAGTCATTTCATCCGTCATGGGGGTTGATTCATTCACCCTTAGTGCTGTCCAGGAAGGAAGCGTACCACAATATATTCTCTAATCTTTCCAAAAAGAAGTTTGAGAGCTAACAAACTAAACTACCTCCATAGGACATAAGGGCTACCATGGGAGAAGGCAGTGGCCGCCTCATCTCTACTTTCACTAATTCAGAAAAGGAGGAAATGAGGTGTAGAGGAAAGAGAAAGGCACTTCTTGACAATATCATAAAGCACTATAATATAAGCTGTCAAAGGAGACTGTGGAATGAAGCTCCTTCCCTGGAACTCATTAAGAACAGGAGATACCTGCTTGAATAAATCCAGGAGCAAAGTCAGAGGAATGCTATCCAGAGACACAGGATGAAGTAAACATGGTCTGAAGCAAGCGCTAGCCACGGTCAATTAGCTGGAGCCCAGCCAGCCGCATAAGCTAGCCATGCAAATGGTCTGTGGGGATTACTGACTCCAGCATGGCTAGATAAGACCGGAACGTGGTTCTCAGAGAACCAGACTCTTCAGCAGTTGCTTAATTTCAACTGTTTCTTTCTTCTATAAGGATGTGGCCATGATTGGATGGCTAATATATGGAACTTGGAAACTAGAATACATTGTACCTTAAGCTCCAGAACCTTGAAGTTTAAAAATGTATATTAGATGTGGAAAAGTAATTAGGAGTTTTGTTTGCCTTTAAACACATGGGTCGTTAAGTACAGTGCCCATCAAAATGGAAGAAGGGTGATGGAATAAACATAGGTCAAGGCAAGGCTGCCATCCCTGCCTCTGAAGATTCCTTTTCCCCACGGTTGGGAAAGTACCAGAGACTAGCGCTAGCCCCAGACACAGCTTTATCAATAGAATACTGTTGTTGCTGTTATGTGACAGGGTATCTCTGTGTAGTCCTGACAGTCCTGGAACTTGCTGTGTAAACCAGACTGCCCTCAAACTCACAGACATCCACCTGTATCTGCATCTTAGGTGCTGGGTTAAAGGCATGGGACACCACCCGCCTGGCTGTGAACAGAATTTTGAACACATGCCCTCTTAGCACGCTAAAACTCAACATCAGTCTGCGAGGGGTTCTCTACTTCCACACAATTCTATAAAGAGATGCCCTCCATCCTTCCCTTCCTCTCTACTTACTTTTTAGGTTTTGCCTAGGGGGAAAGAAGATGCATGATATATGTGTGTGTGTGTATGGCGAGTACATTGTAGCTGTCTTCAGACACATCAGAAGAGGCATCGGATCCCATTAAAGATGGTTGTGAGCCACCATGTGGTTGCTGGGAATTGAACTCACGACCTCTGGAAGGGCAGTCAGTGCTTTTAACTTTTAACCGCTGAGCCATCTCTACAGCCCAGATTCACGCTTTCTTAGTTAGGGTTACTTTGCTGTAATGAAATGCCATAACCAAAAGCAACTTGGGGAGGAAAGGATTTTATTCATCCAGAGTTCCTTATAACAGTTCATCATCAGAAGCAGTAAAGGCAGAAACCTGGAGGCAGGAGCTGATGCAGAGGCCATTGGAGGGGTGCTGCTTACTGGATTGTTTCCAATGGCTTGCTTGTTCTTATACAACCCAAGAGCGCCAGCCCAGGGGAGGCACACAATGAGCTGGGCCCTCCCCATCAATCACTAATCAAGAAAATGTCTTACAGGCTTGCCTACAGCCTGATCTTGTAGAGATATTCTCTCAACTGAGGCTCCCTCTAGCTTGTGCCAAGTTGACATAAAAATTAGCCAACATACATGCCCATGAAAGTCTTTCATAATAATGACTATAACAAAGCTTTTTTCTTTTTTTTTCCCCCATGATTGATTGACAAGCACAGGTGGGGATTTGAACTCGGGAGAGACGGCCTGCTCTGATTCCAGAGCGCAGCGACGGCTGCGGTGCGCCACCGCTGGCCAAGCAAAGCTTTATTTCTAATAGATAAAAATGGAAACACGTAAATGTCAAGCAAAAGAAAACTGGATTTAAAAAAAAAAATACCTCTGGCATCATTCAGTGGATGATTTAGAAACGGTACTGAGTGAAAGAACTGCTAAGATTTGAATCATAAATAGCCAAAGCGCTCTTAAGCAAGTGTGTCCTAGTTTCTGTTGCTGTGATAAAACACTGATTAATTTGGAGGGGAAAATGTTTGTCTGATAGATTATACTCCATCATCAATGGAAGCCAAGACAGAAGTAAAGCAGGAACTTGGAATTAGAAACCAAACCAGAGACTATGGAAGAGTGCTGTTTACTGGCTTTCCCCCCATAACTTGATACATTGATTAAACTTGTTTTTTTTTTTTTTTATACTAACCAGGGCTATATACCCAGGGATATCACTGAATACAGTAGAATGGGCTCTCCCACATAAATTCATCAGTCAAGGCAATGCCCAATGACCAATTCGATGGAGGTGATTCTTCAGTTGAAGTTCTTCTCTGACTTGAAACTACACTGTAGAGACAGCAGCAAACACTATTATTCTGGTACACACACATACACACCAGGCACATAAACAGAACAGAGGACCTAGAAACAAACCCATGCAGTTACAGCCACGTGATGTTTTGAAAAAGTGACAAAATTTTACATTGGTAAAAGCCTATTTAACAAATAGTGCTTGGAAAATGATATCCATACACATATCTATAAAACTATCTTGTGTACAGAAGTTAATTCAAAGATAGTAAGATGGTTCAATAGGTAAAGACAATGCTATTAAGCCTGAGGACTTGAGTTTGATTTACAGGATGGACTTGATGAAAGGAAAGGACCAATTCCCAAAAGTTGTCCTCCAACCTCCACATGTGTGCCCCCACACACAAAATAAATAAATAAATGTAATAATAAGTAAATTCAAAATGGATCAAAGACTTTAAAATGTAAGACTTAAAAGTTTAAAACTGCTAGAGGAAAACATAAGAAAGGCCTTTCTCAATATAGGCATGGGCAAAAACTTTCTACAAAGGACTCCAGCAGTCTAGGAAAAAAACAGCAATAACTGGTGAATGGGACTGCATTAAATTCAAAGGCTACTGCACAGCAAAGGAAAACAGTTAACAAAGCAAAGACACAGTCTACAGACTAGAGGAAAAATTTTATCAGCTATTCTGCTAACAGTATTAATATTCCAGAACAAGCACTTGCACACATGCACATGCACGTGTGTACACTTTTGCTTAGCTTACTCTCTCTTTTTTTCATAAAGTCCAGGATACAATCCCAGGGAATGATGCCACCCACAGTGGCTTGGTTTCCCACCTCAGTTATTTAATCAAGATGCTATCCTGTAGCTGGTCTTTTGCTACTTTATGGGTTCTTCTTTTTTCTATTCTTCTCCACCTCTTTTTCTTCCATCCTATTAACCCCCTAACACTAGATAAAAGAAAAAAGTATAAACAGGAAAGGAAAGAGCAAATAAGATCAGGGTTCAGAACACACACACACACACACACACACACTAAAAGTTGTGCCATCAGAAGAGCACGTGATCCAGTCAATGACTAAAGAAGTGAAGGAAACAGATGCCTCAGAAGAAATGCAAATGACCAATAATTACGTGGAAAATGTTCAACATTTTTAGTTACCAAGGAAATACAAATCAAAACTACATTGCAGTTGAGCATGGAGGTTTAAGCCTGAAATCCAGCACTCAAAAGGCTGAGGAAGGACAGTTGTGAATTTGACACCTTCTTGAACTACATAGCAAGATCCTGTCTCAAAAACGAGAACAAAACTACTGTCTGATACCTTCTCACCCCAGTCTTAAAAGATAGTATTAAGACTACAGGGCAAAGAGGTGGCTTGTGTGTTAAGAGCACTTGTTACTCTTGCAGAGGTTCCAGGTCAGTTCCCAGTACTCATATAATGGTTGACAACCATCTGTAACTCCAGTTCCAGGGAATTCAACACCCACTTCTGGCCAGACATGCACATGGCACATAAACATACACACAGGCAAACCATCATGCACATAAAATAAATAAATCTGAAAAAGATGACTGACAATAATAAATACTGGCATGTATGTGGGGATGGAGCAAAAATTGATGAGCAAGAATGTAAAATAGTTTAGTGCAGTTCAGTTACTTTGGAAATCAGCATAGAAGTTCATTGAAAGCTAAAAATAAAAATTTCAAGTTATTCAGCTATACTGCTTCTCATGATATACTTGAAGGAGTCAAAGTTACTTTTGAATAGAGATACCTGAATGCCTACTATACGGCAGTATTATTTCTAATAGCCACATTATAGAATCAACCTAGGTTCCTGTCTACAAATGAACTGCTAAAACTAAGTGTGCATGTATGCACATACAATGTGATTTTAGTCAGCATGAAAAGGCCTGCAATTATGTGATTTATAGGACAATAGAAGAAACTGGAGATGATTACATTAAATAAAATAACCTGTTTTGCATAAAGACATTTGTTTACATTTTTATTCAGTTTTAATAATTATTAACATTTTCAATATAATTTATAAATTTATTTTTAAAATTAATGTGATGGATTAATCTCTCTTGTCAACTTGATGAAATCTAGAATCATCCAGGAAACATCTGGACATGCCTGTGGGATAGTATAGTGAGAATCCTGGAATTTTGGGTTCTTTAAAAAACACAGAAAAATAAAAAATATGTTTTCATTTTAATCCCAGGTGTGGGGATTGGGGCTGCTTTGGACTGTCAGCAGCAGCTACCTATGATTTGCCTCGTGCTCTAGCAGAGGCATAGTTTTGTCAGCTGCAGATAATTTGGACATGACATTTGGAATTCTGGGAACTTTTTCAGAGGGTATATAAATGCTAGAGTCCCACTAGGTGGATTGTTGGTTAGTTGTTGTTGGTTGCTGTTGGTTGTTTGCAAAGAAGAAAGAGGAAGAAGAAAAAATTAGATATCCTGATGGCAAAGGCCAAACTTAACTTAAGGAACTCGATGCCCCTAATCAACAGGAAGTAGTCTAATGATAATGTTGACCCCTTTCCAATCCCTGACCTTATTCAGCGACCTCGTTCCTTTCCTCCGCATCCTTTTTTCTCTCTTATCTAGTGTTAGGAGATTGAGTGGGTGGAAGAAAAGTGGGTGAAGGGTGGAAGAAAGAAGAATCCAGAAAGTAGCAAAAGACCACCTACAGGATAATATTTTGATTAAGTTAGTTGAGGTAGGAAAACCCACCCACTGTGGATGGTGTCATTCCCTAGGATAGAATCCTGAACTTCATAAAAAAGAAACTGAGCTAACCAAAAGCATTGTTTTCATTTCTCACTGCTTCTTGGCTGTGGTTGCAAAGTGACCAATTGCCTCTAGCTCCTGTTGCTGTAACTCTTCTGCCATGATAGAATATGACTTCAAACTGAAGACAAAATAACCCCCCTCTTACATTGTTTTTGCCAGGGTATTTTATCAGAGCAACAAAAAAAGTGACCAAGACAGCATACAAGTAATAAATTTATCTTATTGCATTTTCATATATACTTTGTTTTAGTTGTTCTTCCTTCCTGGCTCCTACCCACATCTCCCTGCTCCACCCCACCTATAGCCTTCTGCTTCCATTACTCTCCTTTCTATTTAAATGTTTCATGTGTTGTCTTAGTCTCCGTCACTCCTTCCTTAAAACCTCTCCTACTCTCCTAGTCTTCTTTCTGGTTTCATGGCCTATATGCACACTCACACATAAATGAATGCATATAAAAATTAGAAGCTAGGATCCACATATGAGAAAGAACACATGATCCTTGCAGAGACAAATAGTGCACATTTTCTCTCACACTTGTGAATTTAAAAAAAGTAATTAAAAGGACATTTGGGGGGTAGAAGAGGAACTGTTAGAGGAAAAAAGGGAATCAGGGAAGAATGAATGGGGAGTCAACACAGTCATGAGAGGTTCATATGAACAATACGTGATATGTGCATATATGAAATTTTCATGATGTAGCTCATAATTCTATATAATAAATATGCCCTAATAGGAAAAAAAAAAAGGCAATAGATGTAGACAACTAGCTATCTAAAGATATCATTGATTGTCGCTCCTCAGGGAATCAAAGTGCTGTAGCGGTAATTATTTAAACCGCCAAATTTGTCTCGATAAATCTCCTTACCGAAGGAGACCAGTAAAGGAAGACACAACTCAATAATTATGGGTACAAATCGCACGCCTAGATTGGCAGATTTACCACTACACTACTCTAATCCCGGGCTATGAGATCCCTTATAACTTGCAGTTCATCCAGTCCATGTGCTTGTCCTTTCCAACTCTGGCTCCTCCGTCGTCTGCTTCCTACTCCTTCCTCTGTCAACTTCCTTCTGCTTCGACTTCTGCTTCTACCTCTGCCTCTGCTTCTACCTCTGCCTTTTATATCCAATTCCTCTCACTCTCTCCTCCCCTAAGCCTTTTTCTCCGCCTCCCCTTCTACTGCCCAGTCACTGGCTCTAGCCTTTATTTTACAAGTTATAATTGGACAGAAGGTTCACAAGACGTCATCTGTGTACAGATTCAGTCATCCTCTGCAGCCCCTCCCAGGAAAGTGAAACTAGGATCAAAATACAAGGCTGGGGCTATCCACTGGGAACTAGGATCAAAATACAAGGCGGGGCTATCCACTGGGAACTAGGATCAAAATACAAGGCTGAGGCTATCCACAACATTTCCCCTTTTTGTCCAATTAAAAGACTCTTTCCCTCAGATGTATTGAGCAAAACTATATTACCATGTTGTAATTGTTAAAGTGCAAGTCAGACCTAATACCTAGTCTATTATTTTTGTTAATTAAATACAACCTCTGCTATCTCTCTTAACTAAAAGGCTTAGTTCTGAACCTGGCTTATGTCCTGTCTTTAAAATGAATGCCATCTGAAAACTATCCTCTCAAAGTAAATAGTCTGCGTTGGCTGTGATACGGTAAGTCTTCAAGTCCATCAGAAATCCAGAATGACAGAATTAACTGAAGATATGAAAAGCACAAAGCATGGCTTCCAAAAAAGTGCTACTGAAGATATCACCTTAGAATGACTGTGATCAAAAACACAAATGATAACTGATGCAAGTGAGGATGTGGGGGACAGTGAGGACACATTATAGGAGGAAATGTAAATTAATTCAGCCATGATGGAAAATGAAATGGATGTTCATCAAAAATATAATAATCCGGCCAGTGAGATAAGGTAAAGGCACTTGCTGCCAAACCTGACCATCTGAGTTTAGAGTCTACATGGTGGAAATACCAATTCCTTTCTGCAGGTTACACACATACACACACACCCCACACACACACACACAGAGAGAGAGAGAGAGAGAGAGAGAGAGAGAGAGAGAGAGAGAGAGAATTAACAGTAAAACTACCATATGGCCTAGTAATCCTAAAGACACAAAGTACATGGAAGAAATATCAGTTTTCCAATGTTCATTGTAGAACTATTTTCAATTGCTAATAAATGGTGCAAACCTGAGTTGCTATTAACTTCTTAATGGTGTGATAGTTTTGAATATGTTTGTCCCCCATATTCTCATGTGTTTGAATGCTTCGTTCATGGAAAGTAGCACTCTTTAGGAGATGTGGCCTTATTGGAGGAAGTGTGTCACTGCGTGGGTGAGCTTTGAGGTCTCCCAGTGCTCAAGCTCTGCCCAATGTGGAATCAGAACCTCCTCCTGGCTGCCTGCAGAAGACAGTCTTCTCTTGGCTACCTTTGGATCAAGATGTAGAATTCTCAGCTCCTCCCGCACTCTCTCTGCTTGCACACTACCATGCTTCCCATCACAATGATAATAGACTGAACCTCTGAAACTGTAAGCCAGCCCCAATTAAATGTTTACCTTTATAAGAGTTGCTTTGGTCTTGGTTTATCTTCACAGCAATAAAACCCTAGCTAAGAAAAATGGACAAAGAAAATGTGGTTCATGTAAACAATACAATACTATCTTCCCAGTAAATGGTGAAATCATCTCATTTGTAATAACGTATATGGAACTGGATGACACTGTTAAATGACATAAGCCAGACACAGAAAGACAAATAGCACATAGTACCATATATGGAATCTAAAGTAGTTGGTCTTGCTGTCCTTGAGAATAGAAGAGTGGTTTCCAGAAGTTTGAGGAGACAGAAGACAAGGAAGGGATACAAACTGCTGGTCAGTGAATATTAAGTTCAGACCGACATGAGAAAGTTCTTATTTTCCACAGCACGGTACAGTGGTAATAGATTATAATAATGTGGTAATAAAACAGCCAAAAGAAAAGACTAAATGTTTTCATAACAAAATTTTTAGCTGATAAATAGGATATTCTTGGCTTGATGTGAACATTGCATGATACATGCATGTATCAAAACCAGGTATGGTATTCCATAAATATGTAAGATTTTATGCATCAATGAAAAAATTTTGAAATTTAAAAATATTTTATGCACAAAACAGCTAAGGCTTTGAAAGAAAAACCAGTGTTCCTAGCTTCTTTTTCTACCTTTTCCTGAACTCATTTTTGTTTTCTTAAATGATCCTGTGACTCAGTGCATCCAGATGTTGTTGCTAAAAGTTCCTCTCAGTCCCCAGGCTCCTGCAGGTAAATACATTTGCAGATGTGCTATAAGCTCTGCAGACATAACATATACAGAGTTTACATGTGTCCCGTATGTGAGCCGCCTGACTCAGGAAGAAAGAAGACAGAAAAGCTTTATCCCCCAGGCAGAATTGAACCAATTTTTTCAAAACCCAGTTTGCTTCCAAGGAAGACTCTGCCTACCGTAGGACTGGAAATCATTCGATCCTCAATCTTGTATATGAATAAACGAGAGGAAACAGTGAGTCCCTTGTTCTGTATACCCAGTTCTGTAGAGGTGAGTTTAGAACCCAGATGGGGTAGCATACATGGGTAATTGGACCACTTGGGTGTAGAATCAGGGATATCAGGAGATGAGAGCCATCCTTGCCTACATAGCAAATTTAAGGCCAGCCTGGACTACATGAGATCCTGTCTTATAAACAAATAACAAAATAAAACTTTAAAAAATTAACTTAGGATCATAGGAGGAAAGTGATAGGGATCCAAGTAAGTGAAGGAATGGAAATGGGGGACAAGAGAGCAGTTCAGCATTGTTGGCATGGTATAACACTAAGTTATTTTTGAGTGGTTTCCCTGAGATTATAATTAACACATTAATGTATAACCATGCCATAATAATTCCAACATTATAAACAAAAACCCATTCACAGCATCTTTTATGTTTATCTACACAGTTGTCTTTACTAGTTCTGATTACTATCCAGTGTCTTTGTATTTCAGCCTGAAGTATTCCATTCATAACATATTTCCAGGAGAGCAGGTCTGCCAGTGAAGAACTTTTTTTGTTTGGTTGGGTTTTTTTTTGTTTTTGTTTTTTTGTTTTTTTGTTTTTTTGTTTTTGTTTTTTTGTTCATCTGGCAATGTCTTAGTTTCTTCTTTTGTGAAGGATACTTGGACTGTGTTTCATTGACAGACATTCTGTTCCAGCACTTTGAATACATCATGCTATTTCCTTCAGACAGGTAATACATTTTCCAGGATTTCTAATGAGGAGTCAGTCTTAAGTGGATTGAAGATGCCTTGTGTGTTTTAAGATTTAAGATACTTTGTTCCTTAGAGGACTTTCAGTGCTCACACACTTAATGCATATGTATGGTTCTCTTTACTTTTATCCAAATTAAAACTTTTTGAGGTTCTTGAATGCTCAGGTTAATGCTTTTATTTAAAATTTAGAAATATTTTCTATTCTATCTTGACATATGATATCTGCTTACAGTGATGATGATGATGATGACTACCACGATGACACAACAATGACAACAACGACTGATGATCCTGCCCCATTGTTATGGGGCTTCCATCATGACCATGTCAGTACATTTGATACTAATTTGGGAAAAGGCCACAGAGATCACTGTACTTACCCAAACAACCTTTTTGTTTTTTAATAAACACATTGAGTTCCTGAAAGCTGCCAGTTAATTTCCAAAATTCTTTTTAAATAATTCTGATACTTCTGACAGTATCAGAAGAATGTTTTTATATGGGAGAAATTATTTTTATATGGGAGAAACCTTTTGGAAATTCTCAATATGCCTCAGTCTCTTGGAGATCACTACCCTACTTGCCCATTTCTCTCTGTGTGGCATATGTATGTATTATGTATTATCCTTGATAGCTGTTATTCATTGTTCATTTGAGGTAAGGTCTCTCAATTAAATCTAGACCTCAATGATATGGCTCGTCTCACCATCCAGCTTGCACTGGGGATCCATTGTCTTTGCCTTCTGAAGGTGATACCTTAGATGGGCATGCTCATAGTAATTAGTGCCCTCACAAATAAAATCTAAAAGCGTTCATTCACCTCTTCCATCATGTGAGGGCACACTAAGATGCCAACTAGAAATCAGAAAAGGCACCTTCTCAGAATATTAAGTCTGCCTTGATCTTGAACTTCCTAGTTTCCAGAACTCTAAAAAAAATAGTTCTCTGTTATTTCAAAGCTACTTGGTTTATGACACTGTATTATACTAGTAGTCATAAAGGACAAATATACTGGCTTCAGAATAAATCAAATGTATCAATTCCTTGATCTTGGACTTCTATATACCAGAAATGTAGAAAAATAAAGTTCTATTGTTCAAGCCATCCACTCTATGGCATTTTGTTTTGACAACTAGCACCTCACACAGATGGTATCCTGAATGGGCTACTTGGACAAAAGAAGACCTAAAGGGGAAACCAATGGAATCCCAATAAAGAACATACAAGAATTTTCTATGTCATCCTCACAACCTTCTGTATATATAAACCTACCCCTAAATTATTCATTATAAAAATTCATTAACTTGGATGGTTTTGTTTGATACTTTGTTTTACTCTACTTGTGGGCTTGAACCCAGTGCTTTGCACATGCCAGACAAGTATTTTGCCAGTGATATCCTCAGCCCTGTTATTATTATTATTATTATTATTACATAATATACTATATTGCATAAGACCCTTGTGGTGTGGGTACATAATGTGCTTTCAACATACCTCTTCAAACCTCCTCCCTTCCCCCCCACCTCTTTTCCCCTCTCCTTAGGCCCCCTTTGCTCCCCAGACAGTTTTGCTTCTACTTTCATGTTACTGGTAAATATATCATTTTGTGCATGTATAAACTCTAGGATCCACAAAAGAGAGAAAACATGCAACATGTGTCCTTGTGACAGTGACCTCATCTGTTTAATATAATTAGTTCCAGTTGCATCCGTTTTCTTGCAGACAACAAAACTTCATTTTAATGACAGGCCCTCTTTAGACATTTTCAAATTTTGTGACAGTCTTACTCTGCAACCCAGTCAGCCCTTGAACTTTCAGTCCTCCTGCCTCAGACTCCAGAGCAGCAAGGATTACAGGACCCCACCATCAGACTCTCTGATATATTTTTTTTAATCCAGAGAGAAAAGTGTTCTCAGAGTTCACAGGTGCAGGGCATCTGAGTCTTCAGAGAGAGGCTCTGGACTTCACAGGAGGGCAACATTCCTTCATCACTGCCTCTGACTCCAGGCACAGAGCTGTTTAGCCTTCCTTGGGGGCTACCTTCCACCAAGGGAAGCAAAGTATGTAGCATTCCTGATCCACCTCCCTCTGCAGTCATTGAAACAATGTTTCTTTTGGCAATAGATTATGCTGTAAGAAAATGGAAAATATGACAGGGCTTCCAGTCCCAACTCTGTAAAAACACTAATACAGCTGTGCTTTTTCTACCTCTCAAAAGGAGAGACAAGAACCCCAAAACTCAGCACAGAGGATGGGCGAATCCCATGAAGAAGATATGGTTACTGATAGGGAAAACCTCACAGCAAATCCTCTATGTGGTGGTGCATACCAGCTGAGATATTTTTGCTCTTTGTCTCAGAAAGTCTTCGTCTATGGACAAGCATGGAGGCTCGTGCCTATAACTGAAGCATCTGGGGAGTAGAGGCAGGAAGATCAGTTTGTTCAAGGCCATGCTTAGCTACATAGCGAAATCGAGGACAAGCTGGGGCCATATACTCAAAATCAAAGGGGAACAACAAAAACACAAAGGGGAAAAATGTCACTCTTTGTGAAGTTCTGATCTGAGGCAAGTTGCAGGCATTCTGGAATCTCTTTCTATCAATTTTATTTGCATATAATAAGAGAAGAAAATGGAAAGAAAGGTATCAGGAGTACTATAAAGTGGCTACCAAAACAACGTTCTCAAAACAGGGTACCCCACTATCAGATGATACAATGAGGCTCAGAGGGGTAGAATCCTGTGAGGAAAGAGTTAATGTGAGGCAGCTGGATTTTCACTTCTCATCTGCCACACCGTGAACGAACACCAGAGGTCCCCAGCGGGGCACTCTACTCTTTTGCCCTTTAGACCAACCTCCATCTCAACAAGCAAGTCTGGGTTCTTTGATCTTTTTCTTTTATGAACCACGACATACTTTGCCCTGGAAAGCAAAACAGACAAGAGACACTGGGCACCCTGAGCCCCCTGCCTCAATAGAGGCCCCAACACTGCAGTGCTGATGAAACGAGAAAGGAATTTTACCACTCCCAAGGCACAGAGCAGCTTTGACCTGGGAAACCCGAGCTCCTGTGAGCACACCAGTAAAACTGCCTATTCATGTGTCTCTGCTGCTTCTCCTGGGGAGAAGGCTGTTCACTGTGTCTCAACAAGACTGCTACCATGCCTCTCTCTAGTCGCTTTCTACTCCCCTAAGGAAGGCAAAAACACTCCCCTCCCCCCCCACTCCATGTGTGTGTTGTGTAGTTATGTATATACTCTTGTGTGTGCATTATGTGTGTCAATGTGCACAGATATGTGGAAACCACAGGTTGATGTACTCCTCTATCATTTTCCAACTTATTTTTGTGGTAGGGTCTCTAACAGAACCTGGAGGTCACTGATTTAGGATTCTCTGGTCTCTGCCTCTCCAGTGCTAGGGTAACAGACACATGCTACCATGCCCATCTATTTAGTATTACTCAAGGGTCTCTAGAGGAACAGAACTGATAAAATGAATATATTAAATTATATCATTTTATATAAGAATATAGATTATATTATATATAAACCTATATTAAATAATAATATCATTAAATGAGATTTATTAGAGTGGCTTCCAGGCTGTGGTTTGAGTACTTCAATAATTGCTGTTTCCTGACTGAAAGAATCTAGTACTTGTTCCGTCCAGGAGAATACAAGTCTCAGTAGTCCCGGTCTGATGCTGGAGTCCCAGAGGATTCCTAGGGAAATGTTGCTTTTCAATCTACATTGGAATCCTGAAGAGTAGGTTCTAATACCTGCATAGGAATGCCCCAGCAATAGGACAGATGAACTGGCAAGAGTAAGAGCAAGTAGGTCAAAAGCGAAAGCTTCCTTCTCCCCTGACTTTTAAATGTGGGCTGCAACTAGAAGGTGTGACCCAGATTTAGGATGGTCTTCCTGCCTCAAGTGGCACAATTGAGCATATCCCTTGAAAGGGTGCCTTGACTTTTGGGAATTGCAGATGTAGTCAGATTGACAAGGACACAGGTTGCATGCTTTTTCTCCTTTGTGGATCCTTGAGTTTATACACGCACAAAATGGCATAGTTACCAGTGACATGAAAGTAAAAGCAAAACTGTCTAGGGAGCAGAGGGGGCCTAAGGGGAGGGGGAAATAGAGATGGGGGAGGGGAGGATTAACCACCATGCCAGCTTTTGATGTGGGTGCTTGATACTGAAACTCAGTCCTGACGCTTGCACTGCAAGCACTTTAACCACTGAGGCCTCTCCCCAGCTCCTGCAAAGGTCATTCATGACCTCTACCCATACATTCTTTTCTCCAGTTATAAATGAAGCCAAAGCAAGAAAGCACAGACCTTCAGTTTTATAAACCTTTGCTATCCTGATAATATAGGGGAAAGAAGATTCAGAGCATAGTTGGAGAAAAGCTTATAGAACAGTTAATCTCGTCAACACCTGTACGTCCTCGGGAGGAAGGCCAACAAGACTTTCTACTGCCCCAGTGCTTCTACTTATTTTGGGGTCTTTGGTCTGACAACACTGGCAAGGGCTCCTCAGTTAATCCTTTCAGCTTTGCCTACTTCAGCAAGTGACCACGTAAGCACAACATTATATATGCACATGTCTGTGGGTAAAGATAGAGATTGATGTTCATAATTGGTGTTAGTGTGTCTGTGTAACATAAAAACAGAGAAATTGACTTTCCATTGTAAAAAGGGTAATCTTCTTGGTTTTTTTGAGAGACGGTTGCTCTGTATAGCCCTGGCTGTCCTAGAACTAGCTCTGTAGACCAGGCTGGCCTCAAACTCAGAGATCCACCTGCCTCTGCCTCCCAAGTGCTGGGATGAAAGGCGTGCAACACCACCATCTATCTCAGAAAGAGCAATCTTGTAATTAAGAGAAAGAGAATGCAAATCAAAACCACAGTGAATTCCAACATCATACCCATTGAGATAGCTGATATATATATATATATATATATATATATATATATATATATATATATGCATATATATGGCTTGGAGATGGCCCAATCAGTACAACAAAGCCTGAGTTCAAACCACAGAACAATGCCAAGTGTGGTGATATACATTTATAATCCCCCTGCTTAGTGGGGAGAGACAAGAGGCTCTTTGGAGCTCACTGGCCAGCCAGCTTAGCCTAGATGGTGAGCTTTGGGCCAATCAGAGATTCTCCTCCTGAAGCTGACACCCGGTGATGTGCTCTGGCTTCCACATATGCACACATATGTGCATGAGCACACACACACACACACATACACACACACAAATGAACATATGCACACAGGCATAAAACCCCAAATTAAAAATATTTCTTGACAAGCATGTGGAGAAAGTGAGCAGCATTTATCTCTCAGCTCCCTGACATAGAGTGTCAGCTTTATGAGCAGCTTTCCACTTCCTGTGTGTGGCAGGGCACATGGTATGTGTGTACATGGAGGTCAGAGGTCAATCTTGGGTCCTCTATCAATCTCTGTTTCTTTGTTTGTGTGTTTAAGACAGCAACAGCATTTCTTACTGAACCCAGTACTCCCCTGTTGGCTAGACTGGCTGATGAGCAAGATTTGGGGATCAGCACTGGGATTGCAGTTGGGGAACAGCACATCCAATTTTTTAACCTAGATATTGGGGATCCTAATTCAAGTCATGAGACTTGCACAGCATCCCTTCAGCCCATATTTTGTCTACAAAGTTTTGATCGTGACCAAAACACTTGTTTTCTGTGTTAGTGCACAGTTCAGTGGCATTAATTGTAATTTCAGTGTGCAAGCATCATCACTATGTGCAAAACTTCTTCAGTTCTCATTTCTCATTTCTCCTTCGCACCAACTCTGACACCCTCTAGTCTACTTTCTGCCTCTACAAATTTGTGTGCTCTAGCTATTTCATATAGATAGACTCATCTCTACCTTTGTGCCTGGATTATTTCACTAAGCATTATGTTTGCAAGGATCACTCCATGCTGTAGTGTATAGCAAACCCCATTCCTTTTGTGACTAAATAAAATTCCATTTTATGGACAGTAGACATTTTGCTACCCATTTGTCTATTGGTGGACACTTGGGTTGTTTCCTTCTCTTTACTATTATTAATAATTCTTCAGTGAAGACTAGATTTCCAGTACTTATGTGAATCCATGTTTTTAATTATTTAGGATACACATTGTGTTAATTAGGTTTCTGTTGCTATGACAAAACACCATGACTAAGAACAATTTGGGGAGGAAAGGGCTTATTTGGTTTGAAAGTTACTGTCCATTATCAGAAGACAAAACAGGAATCCATGGCAGGAACCTGGAGGCAGGAGCTGATGCAGAGGCCATGGAGGGGTGCTGCTTACTGGCTTGTTCTCTGTGGTTTGCTCAGCTTGCTTTCTAACACAACCAAAGCCCATCTGCCCAGGGATGGCATTACTCACAGTGTACTGGGCACTCCCACATCAATATTCAGTTAAGAAAACGTTCACAAAGACTTGCCTACCAGCAATCTGATGGAAGCATTCTTTTTAAATTTAGGTTCTATTTCCCAGATAACTCTAGCTGTGTCAAGTTGAAAAAAAAAAAAAAAAAAAAACCTAACTAACCACAACAGATACAGAGACATGGAACTGCTGAGTCAAATGCTAATTTATATTTAGCTTTTTTTAAAAAAAAATGTCTGATTGTTCTCCATTGTGGGAAAATCATTTTTGCATTTCTCCCAGGAAAACAAAATTATAATTCATCTCTTCTTGCCAACATTTGTAAATTCCTGCCCTTTTTATTGTATGCATCCTAATGGACATGACATGGCATCTTACAGGACGTTTGATGTATATTTGTGATAAATGATTTTGCCTATGTTTCCATATGCTCATTGACCATTTGAATATCTTTGGAGGATGGCTATGCAAATCCTTTGTCCATTTGTAATCAAACTATTTCTCTTTAGATTTTGAGTTATGGGTATTCTTTATGTATTCTATATATTAAACCATAGGTATATAATCTGCAGAAATTTTCTTCTGTGGGCTTTCCCCTGATATTATTTGTGATACAAAGCCATTTTCTTTTAATATAGTACAATCATCTATTTTTTTTTCCTTTGGTTACTCAGATTGGGTCCCTTCAATGTCTTCGTAATAGTTCTCCCTAGTAACATAATTTCAAGGATCGTCCCAAGCTTTTATTACTGTTTAGAAACCAACAGATGGTACCCTGTTGTCTATAGTAGATACTCTGCCTACTTTCTGTCTTCTGTCTGTAGAAAGAGTAAAGCATTGTTTGAGCCCATTACCCTAGTCTTAGAAAGAGCCCAACACAGCTGTTTAAAGGGCCACTAAAAGAGGTCTATTAGAATGTTGAATAGTGATTAGGAGCAGCTGGGAAGCGGGTGGGGGATGCATGAAGTTTGGGTAACAAGTAGCAAAATACAATTAGAACGAGTGAGCTACGGTGACTATAGGTCACCAAAACTATTACATATTTTATGAGGTTATAAAAGAGAGGAGATTGGAGGCTCCGACATAAAAGATGAGAGGAGATAGTCTAATTACTTTGATTTGATCAGTGAATGCTACATGCATATGTTACAATGTACAGAATCCCACTAATATGTACAATTAATGCATGTTAATTAAAAAATTAACTATAAAACAGAAAAGACTAAAAAAGATGGCTCTAAAGACAAAGGAGTTTGAGAAGAATTGAGAGGGCACAGCCACAATTTCTCAGTAAAGGTTCGTATTGTAAATGTGGGCCAAGATGCAAACTTGAGAGTATTTTCTAGGTGTTATATAAGTATGTAGGTATGTAAATAAAAGAGAAAACACAGTTCTGCACATTTTTGTTTAAAAGTCAGAATGCAATAATAATTGAGTGCATGCTTTTAGTATATGCATACTAATTTTTAAAAGGAATATGGGACAACATTTCATTTAATTGCACCACAAAATAAGTGTTCTGTGTCATAAAATTTGATCTCAGATAATTATATCATTGCTGACCTAAAGGTAAATTGTACTTAATTCATCTTGAAACAAATCCATTAACATGGACAAACATTAACAAATATTGATATCATTCCATGATCATATGATTTATTTTGCACAGGCAAATCATCTTGCGTACACTCATGGAGTTTTGCAACCATGACCCATTTTAGAACATTTTAAATACCTTAAAGAATAACCCATATTTATTACCAATCACTTTTCCCCAAGTTCTCTGCCCCAGCCATAAGGAATCAACAATCTACTTCCTCTCTCATTGATTTGCCTGTTGTAGACATTTCATATAGATAAAACTGCACAGTCTTTTGCAATAGGTATGAGAATATGATTTTAATGGAGCCTATCCTTCACTTGGAAAGCATCTATAGGATTATACTCTTCCTGTGATATTTGCCTTGTATCATGTCATTACACTGCAGATTAATCACTTACAATTGAAGTTTGCGTGTAAGCTCTGGAACTGTGCAGCTAAATAGATTTTGAATCTAAACTCCAAGTATTGCAATAAAATGTGACCACTGCTAAGCTACTGAAGTCCTCCATAGTAAGACTAGCCAGGATGTCTAGCTTGGGTCAGTAACATGAGAAAGCCAAAGGTTTTTCTCAAGACACCTGCTGAATAAGACAATTATAACCATGAGCTCTAAACAGCATAGATTTCACAAGTTACTAAAATCTGGCCAACTTATCCATTATTTTCTCCACAATTATGCAACCACCATCAGCAGTACCATATATCTTCATTGATCCACTTTACTTTGTGCTGTATTTAGAGTCTCCAACGCTTCTTTTAAAATATTTTTCTCCGTAATTTTCCACATACACTACTCACACAAGCTAATTCTCAGGTCACTTAAAAGTTGGCATTGACTTCTCAAACAATAACTAAGCAGTATCAGTAACATCTGCCAATTCATCAAGAGCCAAGGAAAGCCATTCCATATTGTTTGCCTTGTTTTTTAAATCCAGTATGCATGTTGTTCCTAATAGTCTCAATTCTTCAGGCAACTGTTCTTGCCAACAGGCTTAATAGTCTTAACCATGACAATTTTCTCTGGACACATTTCTTCAACTACCGCAATAAAATGCAATTTAATAAACTTACTGTTGGTAAATAGCTTTCTTAGCATAGGTAATGAACGAGCCACTTGGAAACTCACTTCAGTGCAGTTTCCATTTCTTTTGTTTGTGTTTGTGACAAAGTTCAGCTGTGATGAACCTTTCTGTGTTTAATATTGGATATTTTTCTGACCATTGCTTTCATGTGCATTGAGAATATTGTTATCAGTGATTAGTCTGGTGGTAGCAATGTGAACTGTAGTCTTTTAGCAGAGTTAAATTTTTGCAACGCAAAATCTGATTTGTGATGAGATGATCTCCCTTTCATTGTTCTTAAAGTGCAACACATAAAGGTCCCTTTTGTTTTCTTTTTCTTGTGTTGGAACAATGGATTTACTTTAGTAGTAGAATACCACATTCTAGTGAATGTGCGCTGCCCTCAAAACACTGTGGAGCTGCAGTTGTGCTTCTGGCATTTGCAATGTATGACTCCATCACATACCAAGCTGCGAGGACCGAGGCTGGCCCTCGCTGCTGGAGCAGCGAAACTCTGCCACTGTAATATCACGTGGTATGTATGAGCTCTGAAATGTGAATTTCATGTAATTTTCACTTATCAATAATATTCTTCAACTTTTGTCCAACTCTCTAATAATGTGAAAAGAAGCCAGCAAGATGGCTCATTGGTTCCAAGCTTGATGACCTGGATTTGAACTCTAGATCCCACATGATGAAAGGGAACAACTCCATAATGTCCTCTGAGCTCCACTCACACATGACACACAATAAGCAAAAGTAAAATAAGGTATGAGAACATGAAAGGCACAGGCCATATGAAAGCTGGCTGTCATTCGCAGGTCATAGTTTATGAAATTGTAATCTAATGTCTTTAGAAGGGTGACACGGGCGAATTGGTATTCTGCCTTCACCAACTTATCTGATATTCACAGTTGTTGAAATTACCCTAAATTAAGCCAGTCATGGTGGTGTATCCCCACATTCTGGAGGCAAAGGCAGGCAGAGCTCTACCACAGGTTGGGCACAAGTGTCACTACCCACTGAGTACTGTTACCATCCAGATGTAACATTTCCAAGGTTTTCCAGGGGAGTCAGATTTGAGAGTATGTCTTTAGTTTCACATACTGCTAAACAGCCAACCATGTATTGTGTGAGAGAACTGGAAAACAGTTCATTTCATTGTCCTTTTACGAATGGTGTTATATACTCTATGAGACAAGAAAAAAAAAAAACTGAACTGCTATTGGAGAGATCTTCAACAAAAAGCAGCTTTTTTTTTTTTTTATCCCACTGTTCACCAACCACATCTTATTGTGGGGATGTCCATTCTACAACCCGCTGTTCACCATGTACCTCTGCCTGCCAAGGATGAGAAGTCCACTCAGCACTCCCTGTTAGGTGGCTCTGTAGTGTTAGACACAGTACAGTCTCCCCAGCCTTGTGAGGCTTCAGGGAGCATAGCTGGCTAGTTCCTCTGGGAGAAGCCAGGCATCCTTTTTTTAAATTTTTATTTATTTATTTATTTATTTTTATTTATTTATTTTTTTCTGAGACAGGGTTTCTCTGTATAGTCCGGGCAGTCCTGGAACTCACTCTGTAGACCAGGCTGGCCTCGAACTCAGAAATCCACCTGCCTCTGCCTCCCAAGTGCTGGGATTAAAGGCATGCGCCACCACCGCCCGGCTGCCAGGCATCCTTAAATGCAGACAGGATGACGGATGGCAAATCTTTGTGTTTCTGGCAGTGCTACACTGAGAGGTCACTTCTGGGTAAGGACAACTCTGCCTAAGAAAGGCATAGTGTGCAGCAAACACCCAGAATACCCTTGTTTTCTCTGACTCCCTCCTGCTAGATCCAGGACAACATGCTACCTGCTGGAGATACATTATAGGTATCCCTGTAGCAACCCTATTGCTTTTCTATGTGCTGGATGATGCACAGAGCTATTCATCACATTACTCTCCGGAAGGAAATTGGGTTGTGGGAAACCAAAGCATCCTAGAAGTAACAAAAGAAAGTGAATGTGAACTGAAGCACAGATGCACTCACAATGCCATAGCAGGCATTATCTGCTATATTTAGCAAAGCACAGTCTCCTCTTTGGAGCTATCTGTATGCACTATCCAGACCTTCAAACTCTCTGTATTATCCACAGTCATTATCTCACCTCATCTACATGCTCATTTTCTTGGAAGGAGAAAAACCTCTCCTTTATGGATTGTGGGGAATCTGACCAAGGGAGAAGTGAGAAGGCAAACAATTGGAAAGACATATAATTATCACATTCAAAGACAACATTCACCTCCAGCTGGCCTATTTGTGTAGGTTCTAATGGCTGAAAAGAGAATTAATTAACCTAGGCAGGACTCCAGTGCTCACATGTCCTCCTTCAAACCTATTTACAAACCTGCTTTAAAATGCTGGGTCTTTGCAAGCAGAGTTCGTTATAAATACAGCTGCAGATGGACTTCTTTGAAAATGGAAAATTCTGAGCAGGAATAACTTGACATTTGATTCTGGAGCAATAGTAAAATATCAACATCTGCCATGAAAAGATAGAACTATAAAATAATGATTAAGAGCCCTTTTAGTTTAAAACATAGAGAGAGATTGGTTGTTTTACACAACTCTGTGCAGAATCACTTTATCTCAAAAAAAACCTTCCATTCCCCTAACACTGTTACACAATTGAATACTGAAATAGGTGCACTGAGGACTTGCTGTTTTAAGGCAGCACAAGAATAGTCTCATTTGGACACAGCTGCAGTCCTCCGGGCCACAGTCTCTCTCCTGTGTACCATAGCTGCACTGCTTGACAAGTAGATCATTCTCTATGTCTTATAGAAATCCCAGGTGCCGTCTGAAATTGTCATCTCCAAATCAGCTTAAATGACAAGTCTCAGAATTGTATTTGTGCCGTGCTTACATTTATTTATTTATTTATTTATTTATTTACAGCTCTAAACGACTACCTCCTGGATGGCTAACTAGGCTCCTGATTCTGCTGCCTGAAGGATAAGAGAGAAGTTCCACTTTCTTTTCTTGTCTAAAAAAAAAAATGTATTAACCATCCTTTACAAACAACATAAAAATTGCAACCCGAACCTTTCTAAATGTGCAGTTGATCAATGTTACCCATATCCCTACTATTGTGAAACCAAACTTCAAACTCCAGAAAATTTTCCTCTGAGAAAGCTGAAGCTCTTCACTCATTAACAATTCCGTTTCTGTCGCCTAGTCACTTGCAATTACCATTCTACCTTCTGCCTCTGGGAAAGAGACTACTTTACATACTTGGATTAGTATTTTTTATCTTCTCATGGCTATCCTTTTCCATTTCATATTGTGTTTTCAAGTTTAATCTACATTGTAGCATTGTGGCAGGTATCAGCCTTCCATTCCTTTTTGTGACCAAATAGTATTCCTCAAAGTAGTGCTTTATATTAGTTTCTTTCCTGGTTAAAGCCTTCCTTCTCTAGGGAAACTTCTTGTGTCAGAATAAAAAGGGAGAATTAAAACATCCAGATGTTTTTAAGATTTTGTTTACAAAGACATGAGACAATCCTACAGGAAAGCTCATTAAGACAGTACAGTAAACAATTCAAAATAGATACCAAGAAGTTCCTAAAACTGACCATATTCTCTAGGCTCAAGAGCAGATTAACAGACCAAGTATGAACCTTTTATCCCAGTACTTTTATCCCAGAGGCAGGTAGATCTCTGAGTTCGAGGCCAGCCTGGTCTACAGAGGTAAGTTCCAGGACAGCCAGGGCTGCATAGAGAAACCCTGTCTGGGGGGAAAACAACAACAAAAGAGTATGTAAACAGGACAGCCTGCTGACCGAAGACTCTCAGACAAGACAAACTACAAAGAAAACTCTAAAACAATCCCAGTACCTCACAGAAATAGACAACCACCCAAGTAGCCTAGAAGAAGCAGAGACCTGCCAAAATATCAGAGATCTGCTATAATAACCAGATAAACAGAGCTGCCTAGAAGATGCCTCCACCAACTGAGCCACGTAGAAACACACTCTCCAACCTGTGGAGCTGCCTGCACGCTGTGCAGTGTGCTCCAGGTTCCCAGCTTCGTGAGCTGTCTCATGCTGGGGTGGGCTTTGGTGATGCAGCTGTCTCTGGGCCATTTCTGCTTCTGTTAGTAACTCCTCACCCATATTCCTGTAAGTAACCCCCCAAAACTCTTCGAGTTTACTAAGTTGGACTTTAGTGGTACCTGTACTTTGGTCTGTCATGGGTTTCCTATCTAGGGTGAACAGATAGGTATGTTCACATCTCCACAGGAAAAATCTGTCACACAACAAATGGCTATTGAACCATTTGTTCATGTATCCACCCGTCTATGGACATTTGAGTCACTGGGGTTGGCAAATCATATTAGATAGTACTTACGTCTTAGGCTTTATTTTCATTTATTAGGGGCTGCTTTCCTTTCTTAAGCAGCCTTCTTGAGGTATACTTCACACTCCATAAACCTCACCTATGTGAAGAGCTATTCAATGTTTTTCATTTATAGCAGTTTAATTGAAATATAATTAATATACTATACAATTTAATCATATAAAGAGTAAGCAGGATTTTTAATATTTTGACAGGGCTGTAAAACCATTACCAACATCCAGTATTAGGATGGTTTAAAACCCCTTAAAAGGCCTGGCGGTGGTGGCACACACCTTTAATCCCAGCACAGAGGGAGGCAGAGGCAAGCGGATTTCTGAGTTTGAGGCCAGCCTGGTCTACAGAGTGAGTTCCAGGACAGCCAGGGTTATACAGAGAAACCCTGTCTCGAAAAACCAAAAAAAAAAAAAAAAAACAAAACAAAACCAAAAAAAAAAAAACAAAAAAAAACCCTTAAAAGAACTAACCATGATCCATTGGCAGACAGTCCCAGTTCCTTCTCAATTTTTAGCTATTAGCAACCACCAGTGTGTTTTATATTCCTATACATTAGCTTATTCTTGACACTTAATATATGTGGATACATAAAAGATATGGTCTTTGTGAGTGCTTTCTTTCCCTTATAGTGTTTTCAAGGTTCACCTATATTATAGCATGTAGCTGACTTAATTTCATTTTACTGGTGAATAGTAGTCCTATACCTAATACCTAGAAATATATACTTAAATAGATAGTCAGGTTATTTCCACCTTTTGGCAATATAAGTAACTAGTGAGAAAATTCCTATATAAGTGCTTAATTCTCATGTATGTTTCCAATTCCATGTTTTTACATTACGTCCAGAAGGTTATGTTACCATTGCAACTTCCTAATTACAAAATGCTTTCATGATTCCCAAAAGAAACCTCATGCCTACTGTTTTAGTTACTTTCTTGCTGCTGTGCAAAAAATCTCTGACAAAAGAAACTTAAGGGAGAAGGGACTCATTTTGGCTTACATTTTCAGAGGGACATATTCCATTTTGGCAGGTGAACATGGTAGCAGACAGGGAAGGCTGTTCACATTGCATTCGTATTCAGGAAACAGTTATCAGCAAGTGAAGCTGGGCTGTAAAGACTACCTACCTGCTTGTGGTCCATTCCATCTCCTAAACATTCTGCGCCCTTCCTAAAGAGCCACCAGTGTTCAAACACTTGAGCCTACGGGGCACATTTAAATGTGATCACCCTAAGTAACTTGACTGTTAACCAGGATGGCTGTGCTACTTTCTGTCTTATGAACTTTGCTATTCTGAACATTTTACATCAGTGGAGTCCTAGAGTATGTGGACTTTCTATCTCTATCTTCTTATTTAGCAGACTTTTTTTCAAAGTTAATTTATTTTTATGGCCAAATGATATTTCACTGTATAAATGTAGAATGCTTTGTCTGTTGATCAGCCCATAGATATTTGTGTTCTTTCTCTTTTTTAGCTTTATGAACAACCTGTTACAGATGTCTATGTACACATTTTCCTTTGGACTTAGGCTGTTCTATACAACTGTGTGTATGTGTGTGTGTTTGAGTAAGTACATGTGTGTGGGAGCCATCCAAGTTATTTTTTGAGATGTGGTCTTTCATTGGCCTAGAACTCACTGAGTAGGCTAGGCTGCCTACTTGGCCAGTGAGGCTGTCTCCGTTTCCTCAGCACTGGGATTATAAACATGTGGCATCAAGCCCAGCCTTTTATTTTAAAGACTTGTTTTTTTTTTTCTTTTATGTGTATGAGTGTATACCTGCATGTGTTTGTGTGTACCTGCATGTGTTTGTGTGTACCTGGTACCCACGAAGGTCAGAAGAGGGCATTAGTCCCACTGAAACTGGAGTTAAGGATGCTGTAGCCATCACATACATGCTGGGAACCTAACCTCAGTTTCTCTGCAAGAGCAGTACATGTCATTAACCAATGAACCATTGCTCTATTTACACCTCACCCCAGATCTTTTTATGTGGGCACTGGGAGTTGAGTTCAGGTCCTTGTGCTTGTGGGATATGCACTTTACCAACTGAGTTATCTCTTTAGATCTGGACCTGTACTTTCAATTTGATTGAGTATTTTCAATATCTCTAGGAATGAGATTGCTGGGTCCTATGGCAACGCAACATTTCCATTTCACTTCTTAAAGAATTGCCAAAGAGAACATGCAATTTTCTATTCTAAATAGCAATGTATGCAGGCTTCAACTTCTAGTGTTTTCTCATTATAACTATTCTTGTGGCTGCGAAGCAGTGTCTCATTGTATTTTGAATTTGTGTTTCCCCAGTGACTCGTGATGTTGAACAATTTTCCCATGTGTTTAATGGTCATTGTAGCTTATCTTTGGAGAAATATCTATTCAAATCATTTGCCCACTTTAATTGGAATATTTGTCTTTTGTTAAGGAGCTATAGAAACTCTTTATATATTCAGGATACTGAACCATTATTAGATTAGTGAATTGCAGATATTTTTCCCATTCTGTGTCTTCTTGCCCTCTTGATAATATTGTTTGGACTGATTTTTTTTTTGAGACAGAATTTTGCTATAGAACCAAAGCTGTCATTGAATGCACTATATAACCCTGACTGGCTTTAAACTAGCAACAACCTTCCTGCTTCAGTTTTGGGCATGTTGAGATTACAAATGTGCACCATAATTCCTGAAGTGCCAATTTACCTTCTTATAAATAGTGGAGCTCCGATTAAAGGAATCCAGTCAGCTGCAGTTAAGTTGTTAAGTGGGTTAACAACTTAAAGTACCAGTGCAAATGTCAAGACAGTTTGGAGTCTTTATCTATGCTGACATCAACTCATCTTATTAAAATGGTCTGTCTAGGTAGTGAGAGGTGAAAAGTAAGTTAAGGACAGAATAGTTTATTTTAGCTCACAGTTCAAGATACAGTCCACCATGGCAAGAAAGTTCAAGTCTCAGGACTTGAATCAGCTACTCACTTGTGTCCACAGCTGCTGCTGATTTCCCCTCCCCCATTAATAGAGTCCGTGATCCCAACCAGGGATTGTTGCTGCCCACAGTGGGCAGCTCTTTGAACCTTAACTGATGTAATCCAAATAATCTCCCACGGTCATGTTCAGAAGCTCACCTCCCAAGTGATGGAAGAATCTTTCAGGTTGGCAATTAACCCTAAAGCCCTTAGGTTCCAATGATCAGTTGATAGTATCTTGAGAAACGGGAGGGCAAACCCAGGGAAGCAAGGCAGAATTCTAGACATGGAGATCAGGGAAAAAAATGTATAGGAAAGAGAAAGCCCAAGGAATTGAAATAATGAAACTTTTAGGACTTATTTATTTTGTCTTTGGCTTGGGTAAGGTAGACTGCTCTGGAAGAGACTGCGTACTTGCAGAACAGTTGCCTCACTTGGGTGAGGATTAGTTTTCAAGTTCAGAAGCATCAGTACATGCTATAACATATCTCCAGAAAGTCAGGAATAAAATAGTCTGGGCTGGAGAGATGGATCCATGGTTAAGAGCACTGGCTGCTCTTCCAGAGGACCCAGGTTCAATTCCTGCCACCCACATAGCAGCATACAATTGTCTGTAACTCGAGGGAATCTGACAACCTCACACAGACATAAATAAAAATAAAACATTAAAAATGTTAACGCCATTTTTAAAAATGTTCTAATACTAGATGATGACAAACAAGTCTGTGATTCCCTTGTATAATAACACTTCATAGCCTTCATTTGTTTTCTATCTGAAAAAGTATATGGCATTATTCATGGATTATAATAGCCTCTTATAGAAATCTTATCTATTGGCTTGATTTTTGAAAATACTCTTCTCTGGACATTCATTACAACACCCTGTCCTTCTTAAGGTGAAGAAATAAGAGTCTTTGATGTGGTCTTCATGCAGAAGTAGTTCAGGCTTTGTGTAAACAGAGGAAAACATTCGCAACTTCTGACAGATACCTCTGTATTTCTCAGCACTTGTTTTGACCTTCCCTCACTATAGTGGTCTCAGATGGGCCTGTGTTGAGTTTTCCTGCTGAGCCCCTGTAGAGACTCATTCAAACAATAAGGTTCAGCAAAAACAAATAGTCTAATTATGGTGTTGGATGTGTGTGTTCTGTTTTCTCTTTAGTGAGTCCTCATTTAAGTGTTCCCAGAGGTGAGGCCATCCAAAATTCTTTTATTACCACTTCTCTGTATCATAATTCTTTAAAGAAGAAGGTACATTTTACCAGAGAGCTATTCATGTTTCTCTGTAACTTCCAGCTACAGTCTTCATATTTTACTGTCTGTGGAAATCAAATAGCAAAGGAAAGGGGGGGTCAGCAAGATGAATCAGGAGGAAAAGGCACTTGTTGCCGAAGCCTGATGATGTAAGGACACACACAGAGAGAGAGAGAGAGGGAGAGGGAGGGAGAGGGAGAGGGAGAGGGAGAGGGAGAGGGAGAGGGAGAGGGAGAGGGAGAGGAGAGGGAGAGGGAGAGGGAGAGGGAGAGGGAGAGGGAGAGGGAGAGGGAGAGGGAGAGGGAGAGGGAGGGAAGAAGGGAGGGAGGGAGAGGGAGAGTCAGACAGGCAGAGAGAGAGACAGAGACAAAGAGAGTCAGAGACAGAGAGAGTCAATGAATCTAACATTTCTCTCCTTTCTTTCTAACAGCCAAAGATTGTGCAATGGTTTTTCTAAACTCAGAAAATTGTTACCTGGGAAACGATGACTCTATGAAGGAAGCCCCTCTCCTCCCCTCTCTGTACTATTCCCTCAAGTAATCAACCTTTAACATGCAATGACAAAACTGAAATATGCAAGAAACTGGCCATTGTAAGTAATTGCAGATGTTTAAAGTAACTTTCCCATTTATAAAATTGGATATTTTTAAACACATCTGAAGCACACAAAATTATTTTGAAGATAGTTACACATCTTCATCACTTGAGAAGAATGACAACTCTGTAAACAATATTTAAGCATCTGCTAAAAGAAAATTCCGTCGACTGTCTGCTTTGAATTGTGTTTGTAGGGAGAAGGATGAGGTTAAGACACAACCTCTCTCTGCCTCCTACTGGTAACCCAAAGAAGTGACATGCATTCTCATCTCAGCCCTGACTTCAGTCCTGGAGCTATATGCTATTTGTGAGAACACCTCTTTATATTTGATTAAAAGAAAACAGCAAGCAAAGTTTTAGATCTAAGATTTTTTTTATTGAGATGCAATTCACAAGCCAAAATATTCACCATTTTAAAGTTCCAAAACTAAAGTTTGCAAAACTAAGCAGATAGTTTAACTCCCTAATGCCACAATATTTCACCCCAAAAGAAATATCATGTGTTGGCAGGCTTTCCTCCATCCTGCCCACCACTGGACACCACTAGTCCACTGTTGGCCTCTACAGATTTTCTTTCTTTTTTAAAAAATTTCTCCAGCCCTCTACAGATTTTCTTAAGCCAGACAGCTTTTCTGACTGTTTTTTGGCCTATGTATGTATGTGCAAATGCGTGCGTGCGAGAGTGTGTGTGTGTGTGTGTGTGTGTGTGTGTGTGTGTGTGTGATGTACATGCATTTGTGTTCCTGTGAGTTGTACATGTGTATAGTATGCATTCGTGTGTTACTGAACCAGGAGCTCAAGGATTTAGCTAACCTAGCTAGTCAGCTAGCCCCAGGGATCTACTGTCTCTGCCTCCTGAATACAGAGATTTCAGGCAGACCACCACACCTCTCCAGCACTTACGTAAGTGCTTAGGATCGAAATCTGTGTCCTCATACTTGCACAGCAAGCACTTCACATACTGAGCCATCTCTCCAGCCCCAATGGGCTTTCTTTATGAATCCTAAGTTAAAGGGTGACACATGTTGTACCGGAATACTCTATTGCATGTTGATAGAAGTGTTGCAGGACCCAAGGACCACTCAGCATGACCAAAGTCTGAATTGAGAATTTGTATTAACCCTGGAGAGAAACACTTATCACAGAGCAGTCTCAAATGCATTTTACAAGGAGCTTTTAAAGGCAAAGGACAGGAAAAAGTGTATCCTGGTTGCCAGTTTCTGGGGAAAGTAAAGTAAGCAAGCAGCTTAACAGAAGCTGAAAACATGTAGTTAGCTGGAACATTTCAACCCTGAGATTCTAGAATAGGGTTGGGTACTTTCCCAGGAACTTTTCACAGTGGAGGTAGAAAAAGGGGGTCAGTTTCAGATTAAAGCAAAGATAGCTCCAGTTGAGACAGGATGGATGAATATTTGCCCTGTCACAGACAGATCTGCCTCATTCTTAATTTCCGGGTCTGCCACCATGGACTTCTGTTGCCATGGATGAAGCCATTCTGTTAGGCCTTCCATGGTACAATGAGCTGAAATGCCCTAAACCATGAGTCTAAAACTGTCCATCACTGAAGTGGTTTTTACTATTCTCAATAATAAAAGAACTTCTGGAGGATACACCATCCCTGACCTCAAGCTGTACTACAGAGCAATAGTGATTAAAAACTGCATGGTATTGGTACAGAGACATGCAGGAAGATGAGTGGAATAGAATTGAAGACCCAGGAATGAACCCACATACCTATGGTCACTTGATCTTTGACAAAGGAGCTAAAACCATCCAGTGGAACAAGGACAGCATTTTCAACAAATGGTGCTGGTTCAACTGGAGGTCAGCATGTAGAAGAATGCAAATTGATCCATTCTTATCTCCTTGTATAAAGCTCAAGTACAAGTGGATAAAGGACCTTCACATAAAACCAGATATACTGAAACTAATAGAAGAGAAAGTAGGGAAGAACCTCGAATACTTGGGCACAGGGGAAAAGTTCCTGAACAGAACACCAATGGCTTATGCACTAAGATCAAGAATTGACAAATGGGACCTCATAAAATTGCAAAGCTTCTGTAAGGCAAAGGACACTGTCAATAGGACAAAATGGCCACCAACAGATTGGGAAAAGATCTTTACCAATCCCACATCTGATAGAGGGCTAATATCCAATATATACAAGGAACAAAAGAAATTAGACTCCAATCAAATGACCCTATTAAAAATGGGGTACAGAGCTAAACAAAGAATTCTCAACTGAGGAAACTCAAATGGCAGAGAAGCACCTAAAGAAATGTTCAGCATCCTTAGTCATCAGGGAAATGGAAATCAAACAACCCTGAGATTCTACCTCACACCAGTCAGAATGGCTAAAATAAAAAACTCAGGTGATAGCAGATGCTGGCGAGGATGTGGAGAAAGAGGAACACTCCTCCATTGTTGGTGGGATTGCAAGATGGTGCAACCACTCTAGAAAACAGTCTGGCGGTTCCTCAGAAAATTGGACATATCACTACCTGAGGACCCAGCTATACCACTCCTGGGTATATATCCAGAAGATGCTCTAACACATAACAAGGACATATGCTCCACTATGTTTATAGCAGCTTTATTTATAATAGCCAGAAACTGGAAAGAACCCAGATGCCCTTCAACAGAGGAATGGATACAAAAAATGTGGTACATTTATACAATGGAATATTACTCAGCTATTAAAACAATGAATTTGATAAATTCTTATATAATGGATGGAACTAGAAAATATCATCCTGAGTGAGATAACCCAATCACAAAGAACACACATAGTATTCACTCACTGATTATTGGATATTAGCCCAGAAGCTTTAAATACCCAAGATTCAACTCACAGACCACATGAAGCTCAAGAAGAAGGAAGACCAAGTATGGGTGCTTCAGTCCTTCTTAGAAGGAGTAACAAAATACTCAAGGGAGCGAATATGGAGACAAAGTGTGGGACAGAAACTAAAGGAAGGGTCGTCTGGAGACCATTCCACCTGGGTATCCATCCATGTGCAGTCACCAAAGGTAGACGTTGATGTGGATGTCAGGAAGTACATGCTGACAGGAGCCTGTTATAGCTGTCTCCTTAGAGGTCTGCAAGAGTCTGACATATTCAGAGGCAGATGCTCACAGCTAACCATTGAACTGACAATGGGGTTCCCAATGGAGGAGTGAGAGGGAAGTAGCTGAAGGAGCTAAAAGGGTTTGTGGCCCCATGAGGAGAGCAAGAATACCAACCAACCAGAGCTCCCAAGGTCTAAACCACCAGTCTGGGAGCACATAGGGAGGGACCCATGGCTCCAGCTGTATATGTAGAGAGGATGGCCTTGTCAGCATAGGTGGGAAAGGAGATCCTTGGTCCCATGAAGGCTGGACTCCAGTAGGGGGGAATTCGAGGGTGAGGAGGTGGGAGTGGTGGGTAGGTGGGGGCACATCCTCATAGAAGCAGGAGGAGGGGGGATGGGATAGGGAGGGAGTTCGAGGGGGCAATGGGGTAAGGGGATAACATCTGAAATGTAAATAAAATATCCAATAAAAAAGTATAGAATCAATTGTGAAGTTCCACAGACCAGAATGTCGGTTCTTAATATGTAGAAGTTTTTGAAGATGTATAGACTTTGAATCTGGTTGATGTGGGTGTGAGATATTTATTGACGATTTTCTCATAATAAAGACTATAAAATTTTGTTTTTGAAAAAAATACTCTAGAAATTTCTCAGAATGACCTAGAAAAAGGAATTTAAGAACTTTGTGAAGGAAATATGCTTGGGTCAATTTATCAGAGCTGATTCACCTGCTCACTTCCGTAACACCATACGTTAAAATGCCCAGTGACTCTCTAGATTGCTAAGGAGTTGAAACAAGTTGACAAGGTAAGCCCAAAAAGCTTTTCCTTTTCTTTGAAAATAACAACTTTTAGGAGAATTGCCAAACTAAGAATCACACACACACACACACACACACACACACACACACACACAAGCCTGTTTTACAACCCTACAATCTAAACCAAAGAACCACTTTTTCATAAAACCACCAGTTTCTGTTTGCAAAAGACCATTGTCATTGGACTTATTGCCTGTTGACAACCTTCATGGAAGGAGGACCTGGGAAGTGTCTCACCTGGGTACCCAGCCTCTCCTCTCAGCCACTTCTAAGTGATCTTCCCTAAGTGCACATTGCCTAAGGGAGGGGCTAAAGTATATAGGCTAGGAAAGATTAGAAGGATGCTCCACCCATGTGGCTGTAGAAAAGCCAACGTCCATGCTTTGTGAAGACTTTTGAATGCACCTTCTTTGAGTTCACCCATGATGCTGTCAGTAATCCCTCACCAATGCTCAGTAAATTCATTTGTTCCTTCAGGAGAACTTCCGTGGACTCTAACTTTGGTTCCTTGTGAAGAGGTGGGTAGGTGTTCACATTTTCTCCAAGAAAAGAATTTCAGCAACAGAGCCTTTATCCAAATTCCACTATTGGTACCATTTTGTCTCATTTGCTTTATCATTTGTATAAAATTAACTATGTGTGCATATATGCATATATGTGCTTTCTAAGCTTTCTGATAGTGAGTAGCATATTCCATTGTATCTTTTCTAAGAACCTGCACTTACATAAGTGTCTATAATTTAAAAATTAATAAATTTACTACTCATAGAAAGGTTTAATCTGATCTTACTTCCATATTCCAATTTTGTTAACTGATCCATAGTATCTTTTGTAATCCTATTGTGCACGTTAGCAACAAGAACCAGTCTAAGACCAGATACAGTCACTACATTTCATTAATCTACTTTAGTCTATCCTTTGTGGTATTGAGATTTTTGAAGAATACATCCCATTTTCCTTTTGCTTCAATAGACTGCTCCCCATTTGAAGTTTGTCTGATACTTTTCCATGTTTAGATTTATGTTGTGCATCCCCAGCCAAACAACTCTGTAATGGATGCTGTGTCCTTTGTGCTTGGAGATACTAGCCATTTATTGAAAACCTTGTGGATGATGTTAATTTCAATCACATGATTCAAGTTGTTTTCTGATTTTGTCACATTATAGTTACTATTTTTTCTCTGGAAACTAATGAGTCTGTGGAGACATACTTTATGAAGTGTTCAGGTATTTTGCTCATCATCAAATTTTCCCCTTTGTTTTAACTATGTTTGTCTTTTGTGCAGCCAATTCCTGTCTAACTCATTTTTTACTACAGTGGTTTTAAAAAATGATGGCACTCAAGCTCCTTTGTTCTTTTTCTTTTTTTAGAGGCCTTTTCCTTGTCTATGTAGCCCGGACACAGCAACTCACAATCTTCCTGCCTCAGCCTCCTGAGTGTGGGCATTGTAGACGTAAGCTACCACACCCAGCCCCCTCTTTATCTCTTAAAACAGCATTACTGGCTGGCTGTCTCTAGATGGAAATATTAGTATGACACATCCGAATGACAATGGAATTCTCAATGGAAATTAAAACAAAGGCAAGAACTGACTATTAGAGCACCAACAGTAAATGGAATTAATGCTTGAGTCAGCATACCTCCATTGTCATGTATATGAACTCTTCAGGCACATGCCAACTAATTTACAGAAAATTTTAACCACTGTATCATCCCATATGACCCTTTTATGTCATCTACCATAAATAAAAGCACGCTGGCCAAGCTAGGGTACTAAAAAATAGAGGTAACCCAGGTCTAGAATATGAGTGACAAGGACCAGCTAGAATTTAGCTGCTAGGTGGATCAAGGAATAGGAAGAGGAACTTGCTACCAAGCCTGAAGACCCACATCCTGGAAGGAGAGAACCAATTCCATCAATTCCTACATACACACAAACACAAACATAGACAGACAGACAGACAGAGAACACAAAGTTAATAAATAATTATGCTGTAAAAATGTTTGGCCATGGCTCAGTAGGTTTGCAGCACTTATTACTCTTTCAGAGAACCCAAGTTCAGTACCCAGCACCCAAACTAGTTTACATTCTGATCTCATTGGTCACCAGGCACACACATGATACACAGATATACATGTCAAATGTAGTTTTTGCTACCCTGGTTTAAGCTCCGGGAGAACCGTGCTACCAGCCCCGCCCAGTTTCCCTCGGATCTGTGGATGGAGCACACACACACACACACACACACACACATACACACACACACATTAATTTATTTTCAACCTGCCTTATTGGCTCAGTTGCTGGACACTTCTAATCTCCTGTGGTTAATGTGTCCTTCCCAATGCTCTTAGTTCAGCACCTCTTAATCTGCCCTCAGCTCCAGTTCTCAGTTACTTTTGGTCCCGGCTCAACAAACAAGATCAGCCCTCAACTTAATTATGTCTAACCTCCTGCCTGGAGAAGCTGCCTATGGTCACTCCTCCAGAGATCTCACGTAGCTGGTCACTTTTTCTTCCTTGGAAGCATGACAAAATCTCTCTTTCTCCCCTGCATCTCTTAGCCTGTTTCCAGGGACCTGGAAGTACCACCTCTTTTCTTTGGCCCTGATCAATCATGAACCAGTTGGGTAATAAGACCTTAGCATCAGAACCATCCTCTTCACATACATGCAGAAAAACCCTCATACACAACATTCAAAAAGAAAGAAATTTTAAAAGAAAAAAATTGTTGACAACACTAATGTTTTGGTGAGGCAAACAGAAAGGAGACAGGCATAGTAGAGAAAGGTTGAGTATGCCTAATGATCTTCTGAAGTGAATAGAGGTGTGTTTCATACTCGTTCCTATAGCAGGCTTCAATTGAAGTAAAGTGTTATATTTGACTGGCGTCCAATGGCACAGCTGAATGGTAGACTTCACACTTCTCATGTACAAGGCTCTGGGTTTGATCCCTGCCACCACACACAATAAAAATGCCTTTGATTTTCCATTTCTCTGGTTGCTCCTTTTCTTTTACTAGATGACTCAAAAGTAAGAGGGCCCTGAGGAAGAGAATGGGGTTCTAGCTATTCAAGCTCATAGTGAGAGTAACTCTACCTCCTGCCCCTTAAGATCCATTAAACTCAAAAGTGCTTACTAAACTCAACAGTGATCAAAACATTTATGAATGATTGGAATGTCATCCCTGGAGCTCTGGGGAAAAACCTATATTCCTTTAAGAAAGTAACTTTTCTTCCTTAAAATCTATTCCAGTCTTGCTTCTAATTTTGGGTCAAGATTGAATTTCTAATCGAGATCAAGAATGTCAATTGACCAAGTAATCTGAACTGTCCCACACAAATTGGGTGCTCAGAACTGCACTTAATTACCTTCCTTCATTATGCCCCCAAAGCATTTCCTGCCATAGAAACAGTAATACCAGTGGCTTAAGTACATTTGGAAGGTCAAAGACCAAGAATACCTACTCTTGATAGCTCCCACTGCAACCTCAGGGGACCTTGACACTTACTTACAGTTTGCTATGTACAATATGCCTGTGACAGCCAGAGATAAACTACTCTAGCCTGAGGGGCATCTATGAAAGACATGGAAAATGTAAAATGTTCCCAGTGGAGAGAAGGTCAAGGTTGACAATAGACTATTAAAAGTTCAACATTATCCTGGGCTATGTAGCAAGACCCTATGTCAAGAAATTTTGAAAACCAGGCCTAGTCAAACAGACCTGTAATTACAGCTGCATGGGAGATTGAGGCAGGAAGATCACAAGTTCAGAGCCTGCTTAAGGTATATAAATTGAGTTCCAGTCCAGCCAGAGCAATTGAGTGAAACTCTATTTGTGGTGGTTTGGCCCATGGGAAGTAGCACTATTTAGGAGCTATGTCCTTATTAGAATAGGTGTGGCCTTGTTGGAGTGCATCACTATGGGGGTTGGACTTTGAGGTTCTTCTCCAAGATATAGGATCCTCAGCTCCTTCTCTAGCACCATGTCTGCCTGCACACCGCCATGCTTCCCACCATGATGATAATGGACTGAACCTCTGAAACTGTAAGCCTGCTCCAATAAAATCTTTTCCATTTTATGATTTACCTTGCCTAATCCTGTAAATACTTGATGCCCCATAGAAAGGGAACACCTGGTAGGGAGGGGAGGACCCTCTCAGAGGCAAAGGGAAGCGGGGGGTGGGGGAAGAACTCTGGGAGAAGGGACTAAGACATTATTGAAAATTAAAAGTTGAAGTGGAGCTGAGCTGGGGCATAGTTCAGGGGTAAAATGCTTACGTAGCGTATATAAGGCCATGGGTTCAGGCCACAGTAGTACAGAAAAGTTCTTTGAAAACCTTTTTGAAAAAGTGGACTCAGGTCAAATAAATGACAAGCAGAAAATGCAGGACTCATTGAATTCAATGTATTATCTGAACAGATGCACATCTGGCCTCTGCCCAAGTACTTCCAATGATAGGTAGGTCACTGCTTCTTGAATTAGGCCAGGCAGTAGTTGCATAGCAAACATAATTAAAAGTCTGCAGCAGATTGAACAGCATTCTGCTTCTCCTTGCTGCACCTACAGTTCCCTTTGGAACAACACAAATTGAATTCTGTATCTGATGTGTATGGCTGCCTTTAAAATTTATGAAATGTTTTCTCTTCAGATCAAATGCCTAATTCCATAAAGAATTCTGTACATGATATTATTCTGAAGATCCTCTTTTTGTGTTTGCTTTGTCATTACCTTTTCTCTTTTTTTTTTTTTTTTTTTTTTTTTTTTTTTTGGTTTTTGAGACAGGGTTTCTCTGTATAGCCCTGGCTGTCCCGGAACTCACTCTGTAGACCAGGCTGGCCTCGAACTCAGAAATCCACCTGCCTCTGCCTCCCAAGTACTGGGATTAAAGGCATTCGCCACCACTGCCACCACCTCCTTTTCTCTTGATTCCCTACAAAATGTGTGATAGAAAATAAATTTCTCCCAAGCAGATCATTGTGGACAAGTAATACTCTGATTTAATGATAAGTGCCAAAAGTAATTGTTGTTGCCATTAAATGATATGTATTTTCCTATTTCTATGTGTGTATCTGTTTATGTGTATATGGACATGTATATGCAGGTGCAAATGCATGTTGTATGTATGTGTATGTGAAGGCCAGAAGTTGATGTCTTGTGTCTTCCTCATGTTTTTTCAACTGTTTTGAGACAAGCTCTCTCGATGAACCTGAAGCTCACCTAGAGTGGCTGGGCAGAAAACCCCACTGATCTTCCTGTCTCTTCCCCTTCATTGCTGGAATTACAGGTTGTGCCTGGCTTGTCACATGAGTACAAGGGTTAGAACTCAGATCCCCATGGTTGTGTGGCAACCGCATTACTGATGCAGTTATCTCTACATCCCTCTATTATCTTTCTTTGATTCTGTCAACTAACCATGCACTATTATTAGTCATGGTTTACCAGTAAACAATATAGGTACAGAGAACAAAAGTTGTCTGAGGGCACAAAAGTCAAAACAAGGTCAACTGAAATCTAGCTGCCAATATGCATTTACTGTAGAGGATTTTAACAAATTCTTTTAAATTAGAAGTTGAAGTTAGGAGCATATAGAATAACAGATTTCTTTATGGCATTTTCAGACATGTACATCACTGTACTTTGCTCATAACCACCTTCCACTAACCTCCCTTGTATCTCCTTCCCCCTTCCTGGGTCCTTGTATCTTTACACTTAAGTCTGTCCTCATCTTGGTATTTGGAAATTAGCAGCTCACTGAAATCTGCAGATATCTTTCAGATAAATAGCCCTTAGGCCACCTTCCGAATAGCCTTAGTCCTCATCTCTTGAAGCTATGTACAATCATATCCATCTTCTTCCATCATGGCTTTCTGTGACTCCTCAATTTGAACTGCCATCTCAGGGCCTTTTGCCTTTGTGATAGCTAAAAATTAAGAAGTACACCTGCCCCAAAGCCTTAAGTTTGAAAAACAGAGAGATCGATCTTTTGTGGTATTGTCATACAGATTTAATTATTGTGTGTGTGTGTATGTGTGTGCATGCATATGTATGGGAACCCTTGTGAATCAAAATAGGTGGCCAGATCCCCCAGAGCTGGAGTGACAGTTGGTTGTGAGTGGCCAGGATTAGGAACCAAATTTTGCCTTCTGCAGAGTAGCAAGTATTCTTGATTTCTGAGCTATCGATCCAGCCATATTTTTTTTTTTTTTTTTTTGAGACAAGGTCTCGTGTATTTTACACTAGCCTTGCCTCTCTATGCAGCCAAGGATGACTTTGAACTTCTTATCCTCTGGTCTCTGCCTCTACTCTCTGAGTGTTGGGATTACAGGCATCTGTCACATCCAGTTTATGTGGTACTAGGGATCTAAGGCAAAAACACTCTACCAGCTCAGCTACATTCTGCAGCCTTGTTCTCGTTTCTATGACATCAGCTACTGATCTCAGAACTATACATTCTTGTCAGTGCGATAACAACACTGAACGTGTCAGTTTTGCTGGACATTTGGGGAAAATGTCAGTTGTTAATCTATTATCATTACATAATACTACTGAGAGCTAATAGAGCTTAACCTGAAGATTTTGGATCTGATTTCAGGGAGCTGAAGAATAGAACCACCTACTACAATGTGGGAAGCGTGAGCTTTATGTAGCACTTTGGTGAGCACGCCGGGATACAGGTATTAGAAAGCCACACTAGCGTTCAGTAATGAATGCAGTTTATTAAATCACACGATGAGATGCAAAGTGATATGCAACAGCCTTGGCAGTTCAGGGGATCAGCAATGTTAGAAAGGAACCTGGTTCTTTCTATGTTTCCACTCTCTAGCTACTTCCTACATAGCAGTAGAATACCTGTACCAGCTTCAGGGTTCATGTCCCCAAATAATAACATTATATGGTGAGAAGAGGTATCCTTTTGTAGGGACACTTTCATATAAAAAGCTTTCTGAGAAAGCCTTAGACTTTTCTACAAGTGTTGTGAACCAGAATTGTATTTTCTGTCTGTGACTAGGCCAGCTATTTAACAAGAATAATGCAATGACCATGGCTTGGGGAGGGTTGGGGGGTTGGGTGGGGCTGGGGAAGTGTCACGGCTTTTTTAAGCTCCATGGTGGCTCGTGTCAGTACAAATTAAAATTCTAGGGCCTGGAGGGATGGTTTAGCAGCTCTTACAAGGGACCTGCATTTAGTTCCCAGCATCCCCATGGTGGCTCCGGTTCAAAGAGATCTGATTTCCTCTTCAGACCTCCACAGGTGCGTGCACAGTTTGCGTGCAAGCAGGCAAACACTCATAGACATTAAATAAGTAAATTTTTAAAATATTTTAAGGTTTCACTAGCGTTGTATCATCATGGAAAAGAGGTAGGAGTCAGCAATCAGCAGTCTCTGTAACATAACCAGATGTGTCCAGACATTTAAGCATGTGGAATGAAAAGATGACATCTAGATACAGTCACACAATTTTATTCAGTGTCACAGAGCTATTCAAATGCAAGCCCAATGAAAAACAGAAATGATACTCTACTTTACTTGATGGGCATTATCATAGATGAGAAGTGTAGCTGATCTCAAAATTACCACATATTCCATTCATTTACAAACACTGTATTTAAAAGAAAAGGGAAATTCATTTTAGAAAAATCCAAACAGAATTCAGAAAATGTACAATGAAGTACCATGATTTTGCATTTATTCCATAGAAAAGTAGGCAATATACTTCAGGCTTCCTTGCGTTTATCCAGGTACACTCCATAGTGTCTTTGATGTCTTCAGTATAAAGGCACAGTGATGCCAGTTTTTAATAAGGAGAAAGAGTGATATAGTGAATATTTCATTTTGAGGAGTTGGCAAAAGATTATTTTTAAGTTTACTTCAAAGGAAAAGGATGAAATAATGAAAGATGAAAGACTGATTCATAATCTCCGTGCTAGTTAATTCAGAAGACGCCACAGTCCCATTTTTATCAGCTGCCTGAGATCCTTCGAAGATAATTGATGTAGGTCTCTGTTTTATTGCATTTGCTGCCACTCATTGCATTGTTTGCCAGATTAGAAGTGTTTGATATAAGTTTATGTACTACATATAATTTCAGTGTGACATCTCGTCTTTGTTCATCTTTCACGGCCAGCTGATGGCTTCAAATTGGCTCTCCAGGAAATCTTAATTCACTATTATCTAACTGCCACATTAAAAATAATGAGGGAAGGACTTCATCACCTGCCATTTCAAACACAATTCTCTAAACCCTGAACACTCAGAAATAAAGCAAGATTAGTTTGGTTGAATATTAAATGACTGAGCCCAGTTCATAACAATTTGATGAAAATAATATTTCAGATCCCATGGTTGATTTTCATTCCCAAAAATTACAAAACCAGGAAGTATTTCTAAAACAATTCTATGGACATCATTGCAGTTCGCAGGATCAAATGGATAAGGAACATCATAGAAAATCCTATAGCATATAGGAAACTAATGTGTTGGCCATCCCAGGAAACTTGTGTTTGTGACAAATTGGAACACATAGCAAGAGTCTCAGTGATGGCTCCAGAGCTGAGAGGAAAGATATCCAGCAGTGTATACTGTAGGATGCACATGCTTCAACTGGAAACAGGAGAAACTCAATGTGCACAAAGACAAATTTTTTCTAGCTTCCTCAGTGATATTGGCTTTCATATAGTGAGGAATAATCTACAAGAAGAGAGGTGGCTCAGAAGTCAAGAGCACTCATTGCTCTTGTAGAGGACCCTAGGTTGCTCACAACTATCTGTAACTCACATTCCAAGGGGTCAGATCCTCTCTGCGGACCTTCACAGGCATCACATCCACGTCACACAGTGCACACACACACATGCAAAACACTCATACAAAGTAAAACTAAGTAAAGAAGGGATGGCATTTGGAATTCAAGGCAGGGAGCAAAGATATCTCAGTGAATTCATGCTTGACTTCCAAAGAAGTTGCTAGGAAACTGTATTGAGTAAAGCAAGGTTTCAGAAGCCCCATATCAGGTTACAAAGTGAGAGCTTTCATTTTGAAATTAAAACAAATTTACCAAGACTGCAGAGACTCTGGAAATGAGCAACATAGGAAAAAACCAATACATCCAGTTTTCTTCACAATGAAATCTATCAAAAATAAAAACACACTTTAAGAAAAGGAACTATCAGGCTGGAGAAATGGCTCAGGGGTTAAGAGCTCTGACTGCTCTTCCAGAGGTCCTGAGTTCAATTCCCAGCAACCACATGGTGGCTCACAACCATCTGTAATGGGATCTGATACCCTTTTCTGATATGTCTGAAGACAGCTACAGTGTACTCATATACATAAAAATAAATCTTTTTTTTTTTAAGTGGAGGAAGAGAGAGAGAGAGGTAACTATCAAAAGAATTTATCAAGCTAGGTAATGGTCGTGCATGCCGTTGACCCAACATTCAGATTCAGGAGGCAGAGCCAGGTGGATCTCTGAGTTCAAGACCAGCCTGGTCTGCAGAGCAAGTTCCCAGACAGCCAGGGTGACAAAGTGAAACTCTGTCTCAAGGGAAAAAAATTAGCAGGACCTCTTTAGTCCAGAATGCTGAACTCAAAGCTTCACAAATTCTTAACTTTTCTACAAGGGAGGAAAGAAGGTATAGACCATAAGCAATATAGGATATCAACATCTTTAACTCATGCCAGTGACACTCATGCAATAATTCCTTTGCCTCAGGCTGTGTCCAGTGGAGGTAGATGCAAAATCAAGGCAAAGTCTTAGTCTTGAAGATGAGTGGTAGAGGGACACAGGCAATTAAGCCATAATGCCAGGGGGTTAGAGTGATCCATCTGCAGAGTCTGCCACTCGCTAGTCTGCTCATTACCAAACCCCCAAAGAAAGACAGAGACATTTGTGTAATAAGTAGGAGACAGCTAAATTAGCCAGAAATGCAATCCAGAGTAAGTTGATCTGATATGGTTTCTTCAAGAAATGAATTGCAAGGGAGAGAACTGCATCTGAAGCTGTAGAACAACTTAGAAAATGAAATAACCAAGTATATAAAATGTCTTTGGATCCTGCCTTAAACAAATCAAAATTTATAAGACACTTTGAGAAAACCAAATGCAACCTGTATATTTGATCCTCTTTTTCCTTATTATATGTGTATTTGAGTGTTTGCCTGCATGTATGTGTACTGCATGTATGCCTGGTGTCCAGAGATGACAGAAGAGGGTGTTTGTAACTGGGGTTACAGATGGTTGTGAGCTGCCACGTGGTGCTGAGAATCAAACCTGGCTCCTCTGCAAGACTAGCCAATGAACTTAGCCATTGAACCATCTCTCCAGTCTCTGGATAGTTGATCTTAAGGACTAGTTTTTAAACTTTGTAAATGGATCCGGATATTGGGCATTTGTTTCAGCAACTTTGTTTTTAAAAGTTTTCATTAAAATACTTTAATAATTAAATTTAAAATAATAATAATCATTACATTCTGAAGTATTTGCAGTCTATGACATGACAAGATGACGGGAGATGTGTTTTCTGATGATCCCATGAGGGAGAGGGGACATGCTAGCAGAGAGAAGAAATACAATTATCCCTATGTTGACCATTGGTAAAGCTTACTGATAATGGCAGGGGCTTTATTATGATCTTCTGTCTATCTCTATATGTATTTGAAATTATCTGTATTAAATAAATCATTCTCAGAAGATAGAGAAAGCTTCCTAAAGGAAAATCAAAGTGAGTTTGAAAGAAAGCAAGGGCTATCTAACTAAAACTCGGTGCCATCTTCTCATCTCAAAGAGCACTTTTCCTTCCCTTTTCTTCCCTTCTCTTTTCTTTTCTATCCTTTTCTCTTCTCTTCTCTTCTCTTCTCTTCTTTTCTTGTGAGATAGGGTCTCTCTATACAACTCTGGCTGCCCTGGAACTCATTATGTAGACCAGGCTAGCCTCAAACTCACAAAGAACCACCTGCCTGTACCACCCAAGTGCTGGAATTAAAGGTGTGTACCACCATTCCCAGCCAACCCTCTCTATTTAAAGCATAGCTCTTATTAACTTGTAAAATATCAACAAATAAATGTAGTATAAGTAAACTGTAAAATGACCATTGGCAGTGATTACAGCTGGTAAATTCAGACAATATTAAAAATAAATACACCTTAAAATCTGTCCCCAAAATTAAGTAAAATAAAATACAAATGAGAAAATTACAAAATGTGTATATTTAGTTCAACTGCCCACTTTAAAAGGTAATAATGAAATGTAAACTTCTTTATTTCCTACCCAGGGTAAGAGATAACGCTGTCTATGTGGCTCCTCCACCTACTTTAACCATTCATATATGTTTTGTGTTGATATTTCCTTACCTTAATAGTCTTTAGCACATGTGCTATCTCCAATTACTACATTACTAAATTTACCTGGCTCTGAAGTTTATATAAATGAAATTATACTACATAAGTTTTTTTTTAACTTACTTTCTCTAAAATTATTTTTGAGATTCATCCATGCCTCTATGTGTTCATATAGAACTTTTTTGGGTTTTGTTGATGGTGTTCTGTTGTATTAACAGACAATAGTTTATTCATTCTTTGTGCCAAGAGACATCTGGATTATGTAAAGTCTGGGGCACTTTGTTGCTGTAAGTAAAACCGTATTCTTTTTGGTGGGAAGAACTGAAACGATCCCACTATGTAGACCAGACTACCCTCGAACTCATGATCTTCATATATCTACCTTCCAAGTGATGGGATTATATGCATACTCCAGTATGCCTGATGATAAGTAATCTTTTGCATGTCTTTGAGGAAAATATTGGGTTCTCTAGTGTCTAAGCTTCTGAGCATGAAATTGCTAGGCAGCATTAATTTACTTGAAGCTCCAACTGATTAAATCAATTTAACAAAAGCAGACACTATAAACTATACTGTGGGTCAGGCAGATATGTTTACATACTCCATAATGTTTCTCAGCAGAACTCAGCATGGAATAAGTTGCCCCCAAAGGAAGAATTTGGTAGTGTATTTCTTGTTCCATATGGTGAACAAAAAGCTTGAATGTGTGGGATTTTAATTCTTTCTTTTAAAATATATCATTTGCTGTTTCCTAACTATTCCTAAAGCTGGGGTTCTGCTTGCATCACTCTGACTACTTACTCTAGTCATGCACATGCCCTGGCGTTGCCCAGGCATGGATTTCTCAGTGTAAATCAGCTGCTCATTATGTGTGCCCATGCAACATTCTGTTGCAGCAACAAAGCACCCGAAACTGGGTCATTGGTAAGGAAAGAGGGTTATGCAAAGATCAAAAAGCTCCATCCAGGTCAGCCTCTGATAAGAAACTTGATAGCCATACCATATCTTGTTGGATGATATCTTGGTAAGATTGACTGTGAAAGGGATGGTCTCATGACAAGACAGGAAGGTTGCTCTCTAAGATCAGCTTAGTCCTTTGGAGATCAGCACCTACAATGTTCTTCCACTAGACTTTACTTCACAAAAAATTCCACCACCTCTCACATTGCCTTACTGAGGACGAAGATTTCAATACATGAATCACTGATGGACACAATAATATCACATCCAAATTTGGTTAAGCACACAAACCTCTGTGCTTAACCCTAATTTCACTGGCTGCCATTTATTATAATTGAGAGTGCCTATATCTCTGAATAGACTAGGTTTCTTTGGAGCTGAAAGGTTTTCTTACTCATCTCTTTGTCTTTAATGCCTACTACAAAGCTTGGCCCAAAATATCTACTCGGTAAGTATTTAAAAAACAATAGAATAGCCAGGCGGTGGTGGCCCACGCCTTTAATCCCAGCATTTGGGAGGCAGAGGCAGGCAGATTTCTGAGTTCGAGGCCAGCCTGGTCTACAGAGTGAGTTCCAGGACAGCCAGGGCAACACAGAGAAACCCTGTCTTGAGAAACCAAAAAAAAAAAAAAAAAAACAATAGAATACCAAGCAGACTTTAATCCCAGCACTCCCTTTGAGAGGCAGGGACAGGTAGATCTCCGAGTCTGAAGCCAGCTTGGTCTACAGAGTGAGTTCCAGGACAGCTAAAGCTATACAGAGAAAGCCTGTCTTGAAAAATCAAACAGAAGAAAGAAAGAGAAAAAGAAAGAAAGAAAGAAAAGAAAAGAAAAAGAAAGAAAGAAAGAAAAGAAAGAAAGAAAGAAGAAGAAAGAAAGAGAGAAAGAAAGGGGGAAGGAGGAGGGAGGAGAGAGAGAGAGGAGGAGGAAGAAGGGGAGAAAGAAAAGAAAGAAAGAAAGAAAAGAAAGAAAGAAAGAAAGAAAGAAAAAGAAAGAAAGAAAAAGAAAGAAAGAAAGAAAGAAAGAAAGAAAGAAAGAAAGAAAGAAAGAAAAGAAAGAAGAAAGAAAGATAAGAAAGAAACTTGGATTGAAATCTGAAAATCATACATGCACATTTCTTGAAAGTATATTACTAGATGGGATGGGGAGATGGTTCATAAGTTAAGAGCAATGACTGCTCTTCCAGAAGACTTGGAATAGATTCCCAACACCCACATAACAGCTCACAACCATCTGTAAATCCAGCTCCAGGAGATCTGATGCCCTCTTCTGGCTCCTGTGGGCATCAGGCATGCACAGGGATCACAGAAATGCATGTAGCCAACACTCATACATGTTTTTTAACGTGTTACTGAAGAAACCAATAAACTGCAAACATGTCTATAATTTAATTAAATTTAATGATAGTTTAATTTAAAAAATAATAAATTACATGCTAATTTCTCAGCAGTTTTTAAATCATTTTATATATTATTGACATATAAAAATATTCATGAAAGAGGTAAAAATCTAGAGGGGGAGGTTACAAGAGAAGATGAGGAACAAGGAGTAGGAAGATGAGGGAAGAGTTGGATATACTAACACACTCTATTAAAAATGTCCACCTAGGGCTGGGAGAGATGGCTCAGAGGTTAGAGCATTGACTGCTCTTGCAGAGGTCCTAAGTTCAATTCCCAGCAACCACATGGTGGCTCACAACCGTCTGTAACGGGATTCAATGCCCTCTTCTGCTGTGTCTGAAGACAGGGACAGTATACTCACATATATAAAATAAATAAATCTTTTTTCCAAAATGTCTGCCTAAAGTGTACATGCTTTTTTTTTTTAAAGATTTATTTTATTTTTATTTATATGAGTACACACTGCAGCTATCTTCAGACACACACTAGAAAGAGTGCATAGAATCACATTACTGATGGTTGTGGGCCACCATGTGGTTGCTGGGAATTTAACTCAGGACCCTGGCAGAGCAGTCAGTGCTGTTAACCACTGAGCCATCTCTCCAGCCCTAAAGTGTACATGCTTAATGCATGTAACTTAAAAAAAAACTAAGGGATGTGTTTAGTATCCATTTTGTGGATCATTGTGGATTCATCTGTCAAAACTCATGGATGCTTTAGACATATGCAAGTTTTGTTATAATTAGTGTACCTTCACAAAGCTGAAAAAAATTCTTGAATTAAATTTAGATGGTTGTGTAAGATGGTAACTTGAAGCAAAAATAGATGAAAGTATATGAAATTTTTTGCTTATGGGATTGTTTTTATTTGTTTTTGAATGGGTCAGGTTCCACTGGCCTTAAAGTTACTATATAGCTCAGGCAACTCAGCCTATTCACTTCCTCCCTGTACTGGGATTACAAGTGTGTTGTTTTAAATTTTTCCCCCCCCT
>JAJTUV010003036.1:0-131552 GCA_021653895.1 Mastomys natalensis
TCAGCAGGGCTCCCCAACCACCCATGATGAGACCACTCCTCAACCACAGTAAAGAAAATCTGCAGTGATTCAGTATCCAGCAACAGTCTCTGCCTCAAGGGAACTGGAGCCCACCCACAGCCTTCAGGAGGAAGCCTGAAAGCTGCCATAGCCAGGCAGGGGAGAAGAGGAGAAGGTTCTGGAAGCCATAATGGGAGCTAGAGAGGGACAAGATAGCTGAGTATGAGTTTTGGTGATGTCTCCCATACCTGAGGACGTGTCTCCAGGTACATTGGCTGGATGGCCATGTTAAAAATACATTCCCCATGTTGGTGTGGTAGAAATTCCTTTTTGGATAGCTCTGTGGCTTTGGAGGCCTGACACTCAAACTAAAAGTACTTTGGGAAACAGGGTGCGAACTGCACTGTGCATAATATACATGTCTGTAATCCAGTTATGCTTGAAACAAGAGACATCAGGAGACAGCTGTGGTGAGCAGCTGCAGGCACTCTCTGGGGTTGGGGGTGGCATTTAAGCCATTGAAGGAGGTTCTGACTGTAGTTCAGATGATGCAGTGGAAGGGCAGGCTCCATCTGAGGCACAGGAGTAGAGTCAAGGCAGGTTCCAAAGAAGACAGTGGCCAGTAGACAGAAGTTTCTGGCATCTTTGTGTAGACTTGGGAGTACCATACCTATTGAGAAGCCAGACCAAGGACTCCCCTGTTCCTACAATGGGTGAGAACCCCATGTTTACCCAGCATGTGGGAGTGAATTGCAAGATAGTGCATGGAACAGGCGGGATGTGTACCTGCATGCTGCATTGACATGTGCTAGGGTGGACAGGGTTTAGTTTTCAGTTGCTGATCACCTGACACGTATCAATGGTTGCACTGATCATTTGTACACAGCCTCCCATTATTTGCTGCATGGGTGAGTGGGGTTAGGAAGGACATTACCATAATTTTGGGATTCAGAAATACGTTGATAACTCTTCCCTCTCCATAGCAGTCCTGGAGTTTTTCAAAGGCACCCTTTCCTCGGCAGTAGCACGAAATGTCGAAAGTTTGTTATGCAGTAATATCGTACTTGGATCAAGTACTGCAGCATAGATTTCGAAGAAAGGAATGCATGCTTCCGCTGCAAACACAGACAGAAAAACATGGTTAAAAGATGACAGGCTGGCTGAAACAGAGGCTCAAAGTTCCTTGCCACATCTACAAATGCCTTAACTAACCTTTCTCAGAGTCCCGCCCTCCCAAAGGCAGCTTCCTCTCAGATACAACATGGTTTCCATGAGACACACACTTCTCATGAGTTGACAGGCCTGCATATCTGACCTTCACGAAAGTCACACACTTGCCTCAGCTTCAACTGTGCATCTACAGGCCCTTCATCATGACTATCATCTGTCATCTATCATACTTCTGTATCCCTGTCCCACCCACACAACTATTGTCACCCTGATCAGAAAGTATCTTCTAAAGCTCCTTGACATTGGCGTCCCGAGGACCCCTAGATCTATCTCAGGGCCCCACTTCGAGATCTACATGAGACTGAGATGGGTGAGCGAGGGTCCCGCTCTCACTTGTCTGGAAGCCCAGCTCTCCAATCACCAGCAAGGCCAGCAGAAGAAGTGTCCCCTTCATGGTGGAGAGTGCTAAATGCTCTTCTCAGAGCAGATCCTCCTCCTTATAAACCATTGGAGCCCTGAGCCCAGCCAAACCCACCCACAACCCTGCCTCAAGGAGCTCCAACACATTCGGGCAGGAACCTAGCATCTGTGGATCTCCTTCCAACTTGCATAGAAGAGGGAGGTGGGAGCCCCTCCCAATCTGAAGAACAAACAGCCTGAGACAGCCTGACATCATCAGCTTCTGGAGAGAAAGGTACCTTAGCCAAAGAGGGGTTCGAGCTACCCTTTTAAGCAACCCGTGTGCTGAGCCAAATGCCCTGTGGTCCTGTCCCTCTTGTCATTTCTGCTTCCTGGTCACATTGTCACCTCTGCTGGCTCCAACCATGTCCTCTCCAAGTTAGGGCAGAAAAGCACAGGGGTCAAGGAGGATTTCTGTCTCTGTAGGTAGTCAAAAACCCAAAACACTGGAGGTGCCTGAGGTCAAGGTCTGGGCAGAAGTATGCATTTCTGGGCCATAGTAGAGCCCCTTGAACATCTTAGCTGCTGAGGCCTTTGAACTGGATCCCTGGGTACATGGAGGCACCTTATAGCTCTCTGTGACTCTCAGTCAGGGTAGTCCCCAGCTGTGGGTATCCTGGTGGGCTGGTGATGGTTTTGTACCACAAATTCTGCTTCACTCCACAGTAGCTCATTCCTGTTGTCCTTCTCACCTTGTCCCCTCTCAGCTCTGTCAGTAAGCATGTTTCAAAGAGGTTTAAAAGCAGAGTCCATGTGGTGAGAGCAGTGAGCAGTAGACTGAGGGATTCACCCCTGTAAATGGACTCTTGGTGTTCACAACACCACAGGCTACAGTGAACTGCCTGGCTGTAAACTACACTGCTGCACAGGCCACAGGCAGTGCTGTGTGTAGACAGTCTCAAGGTCAGATCTACCTACTCACTCTAAGGAAGACATTTTCAGCACAAATGAGATTGCAGCTGGGTGTTGCACTACTCATTTCTCGAGACAGGAAGCTCTGAAATGCAAGCTCACCCTGCTTGCAGTGTGTGATGGTTAATCTTGAGGATCATCCTGACTGGGTTGAGAGTTGCCATGGAAACAAAGCACTGATTGGGAGTTTTTGAGCTTGGTCAATTGATGTGGGTAGACTGACTTTCATGGAGGAGTGTGGACTATGGACATAGATGAGGTTGAAAGGGACAATAAGCTGAGCACAACCATTTGTGCCTCTCTGCTTCCTGACTGTAGCTGTGACCATCCACCTCCAGTGTCTGCACTGTGCTAGCTCACCCTGACGGACTGTGTCTCTACAAATGTAAGCCAAAACTGTGCTTCTCTCCTGGGTTTTGTCATTAGTTCCCTACAACACTGGTAGACTATTGTGTTTAGCATCTACGAAGCCTTGGGATTATTCCACAGCACCACACATAAACAGGGGCAGCCAAAGAGATGAATAAGTGTGCAAGGGCTTGTTATGCAAGCATAAAGGCCTGGGTTTAGATCCCCGGACCCCTGAGTGTGGTGGCATGCATGTCTAATTCCATGTGAGCTCCAGGTTCAATAAGAGACCTTGTCTCAAATAATGAGGAGGAAGGCTCTGGAGACAGCTCAGTGATTAAAGGTGTAGTGACTGAGGGTGAAGACCTGAGTTCAAGTCCCAGAACCTACCTGGGAGAAGAAGAGAACTCACTCCTCCAAATTTTTGTCTGTCCTTCACATGCATACACACACACACACACACAAACCACACACACAAACACACACGCACACACAACACACACACACACCATGGCACCTCTGCACACACACACATACACAAGCACATGAACACATGAACACACACCTACAAATGTCTGTGGAAACTGCCACGAGGAAGCCTGAGCAAGCTCCTAATGGATGAATATCAAACAATTTGAATAACAAATTAATGACATGATACTGGAATGTACTATAATTGTGAAATCACCTATAAAGCCATGCTGGCATGAATGAATGAGATAAACCAACATAGATGAAAGTCCCTGTTTTTACATCTCACTGAAGAATCCTGAGAATCTGTAGATGTTCCTTTTTGGAGTTGATCTCCCTTCAGTCCTTCAGTGTGAGCTACATGTTCTCAAGAAAACAGCATGTGGCTTGGGGGACAGGCCAGTCAGTGAAGCATTTGCTGAGTGTGCTCACTTGAGTCCATGAGGTTCAGCCCTCGGAACCTGTGAGAACAGCCAGGCACAAAGTGCTCCCTGGTAACTTCAGCACCAGAGTCTACCCCTGTCTCACTGGTCAGCCCATCTAACCAAATTAGCAAGCCCCATGGTCAAAAAGTAGGCCCTATTTCAAAAATATAAGGTGGTCTCAGCTGTAAAGAGGACACAGATTGTCTTGCAGCACCCACAGGGCAGCTAACAACCATCTGTAACTCCAGGTCCAGGGGAGTCAGTGCTGTCCTGTGACCTCCACAGGGAAAGCAAACATGACTGCTGTATATGCAAGGGAGGATGGTCCTGTCAGGTATAGGTGGGAGAAGAGATCCTTGGTCTCATGAAGGCTGGACGCCGTACGTGGGGGAATTCGAGGGTGGGGAGGTAAGGTAGGGGGATAGATGTGGGCACACCCTCTTAGAAGCAGGAGGAGGGGGATTGGGATAGGGGGTTCCTGGGAGGGAGGGGGGTAAAAAGGGGTAAGGGTTGAACAGTTGAAATGTAAATAAAATATCCAATAAAAAAAGAGACACTCATGCAGATACAATCCACATATACATAAAGTAAAACTAAATAAAATTTCAAAACAATTACAGACACATGACTTACATATATATTTATAAATGCATACATACATATCTATAGGGTGGAAAGCAACTGAAGACACCTCACTGTCTTTCCCTGGCCACCATTGATACACATATGTTTGCCATGTGTCTTAGTTAAGATTACTGTTGCTGTGATAAGATGCCATGACCAAAACAGAGTAGTGTGGGGTCACCAGGCAGTAGACACTTGCTTAGCCACACTATGCCCTTGTCTGTACACACTATGTCCCAACCTGTACAGAAGAAAGAAGTCCCCAGTGGGCACATTCTACAGGCCTCTGCAGCCCTCAACATGCAAGGTCATACAAACAGAGACCAGTGGGCTCAGGAGACAGTTTACAACTAGATATTAATACTTGGCCAAAACAGTTACCGGATGTAAATCCTGCTTGCCTCAATAACCAGTAAGTCTTCTGTAAACTTTTCTCTGTTGCCAGCTCACATAAAGTGACAGTCAAGTGCCTTTTACAACAAACTACTTAATTCTGATTATCAACACACTTACGATCTTTACTTTTCTACTTGCCAAATTACATAAACACAAACGCTTATATAACAGAGGTGGGGGGCAGTTTGAGCCCAAACCTCCTGAGTCTTGTGGGAAGATGGTGTTGAATGATTTAAGAAGTGTCTTGTTGAGCCGGGCGTGGTGGCGCACGCCTTTAATCCCAGAACTTGGGAGGCAGAGGCAGGCGGATTTCTGAGTTCGAGGCCAGCTTGGTCTATGGAGTGAGTTCCAGGACAGCCAGGGCTTCACAAGAAACCATGTCTCGAAAAACAAAAACAAAAACAACAACAACAAAAAAGAGAAGGGTCTTGTTTATAGACTTGAGAGGAGTGAGATAGCCCTTTGCCAGTCTAACCAGCATTTGTGAAGACCTCCTGTGTGTGTTGATCCTGGGAGAGAGAAATGCCCTGCTCTCTTCAGCCTTTAGACATTTAAAGAACACCCAAAAGGCAGCCAATGCAAGAGGACTAGGAAAGAGGAAGCAGAGGTTACAGTCTTCCCTATGGTGGAGGTCGGGTGTGTTCTTATACACAAGGGAGCCATGTGCACTGCAGGGTTGTAATCTGTGTTGTGATGCTATGACAAAAGACCCAAGACTAGGTAATGCATATGGAAAGCAGTTAATTTGTTTCATGGTCTGGAATCTTGAAAGTCCAAGACAGAGCAACCTCAGGTAGCCATGGCCTTGTGCTGTCTGAACACAGGGTGCAAAGCAGAAGGGCAGCAGGGGATTGTGGAAGACAGAGAGCAGAGCCTCCACCCTGCTTCTCAAGCACCCACCATACACTGCTCAGGCCCAGCTCACCTTAAACCAAGGTCAACAGGGGTGTTTGGTGGGCGTCCTAGACATGTTGAAACCATAGCAGGCTTTCCCTCTGATATGTTGGGTTTTGATGTAGTCTGGGGATTTAGGTGACAAATCTCCCAGGTGAAAGAAAAGCATTTCAAGCAGTGAGAGCAGAGTATATGAAGGCCCTGGTTCTCGCTTGGGGCATATTTATGGAGAAATGGTGTCCTCCTTCATACAGAGACACTGAAAATGACAAAGATGCTAGGTAAATGGTAAATTCCAGCTTTAGGTGCACACAGAGAAGTCAGGTGACTACAAAGTCCAAAGAAATGAGGAGAAAGACATGGTGCTTCCCACCTGTGATCCCCACTTGTGCAAAGCCGAGTGCAGGTGTGCCCAAATTACCTGTCTGGGATCCCTGTAACTTTAAGTTTTTTCAAACTTACTTTTAATGATGGTTCTTAAACACTTTATCATCCCTGCAGCCAACACCCACCAGAGGTAGTAGAAAAGAAAGGATTCGAGGGAAATGGACCTGTTTAGAAATGGTTCTTTGAAGCAGCTCCTGTCTGTGTCGTCTGGAAATCGCCAGTTCAATCACAGGTCGACAGCAGCAGTTCGATCCACTCTCAAACACTTCACCGCTATAACAGCAGTCCAGTTTGGTAGAGTCGGGATAGCAAACATGATTCAGCAGTGGTGGCACTACCTAGCAGAGACAGCCAAGTCTCAGCTGCAGCTTGGGACAGCAGGAGGGATGAGGGAAGACTCCTAGGAGAAGTTCTCCGCGGGCGTGCCTCTCTCAGGGAATAGAAGATCAGCAAAGATCCAAGACCAAAAACCGTTATACAGTTAGCTGTACCAGCAAGTCTAACTCAACCTCTGTCACTGTCAAGTTCTATTTATATTCCTTCCAAGTGTCCTCTATGGGTCTTCTCTCAGCACGGGAGTCTGTCTCCACTGACATCCCTCTGCCAATCTGCCCAAGTCCACGGAAGTGGAAAGAAACTGCAACACATCACCAGAGTTTTTCTGGTACCTTTCTCTCTATGGAGTTCTAACAGAGGCAGCTTAACTACACAGTGTAAGGCGGACCAATACATGTGTGTCATTGTCAAAGAATCTATCATCATGTGTCCTTTCACACGCTTGCTGTAGCAGAAAATCCTTTCACCTGTGTCTGCTTAAACCAAATGTTCCTTCACAACTCTCCCTTTGCCTTTCACCTCTGTTTCCTTCACGATAATCCTTCACATATTTGCCCCAGCAAAACAGCATCCAACACAACTGATTCTCCAACAAACCCTTAAATTTCCATTTTAAATTCCCTTATTCACAAAGATAGAAATTGGGCCTGGGCAAGGAATGCTCTCCAGGGCTGGCTTTGGCCTCTTTCTTTGTCCTCCATGTTTGGCAGCAGGGAGCAGAAGCTGGCTGAAAATGAAGTATATATTCCAGCTAGCCTCTATAAAAGACACAAAGACTTGGAATTTTATTTGAAGAGCTGTAATGGACTGGGAAGGTTCTGAGCTATTCTAACTTACATCCAATCCTTGGTCCCATGTTATTGCTGTTTAAGTGTCCCCCAGGCTTTTTTTTGCTGCATCAGCCTGTCCTCATGTCCACTTCTCCTGTTCACATGCCCTTGAACCATCAGGCCTCATGGTAGCCTTCCCCTCTCTCCATCTTCTTTCTCCTCTCTCTCCTCTTCATTCTCCTCATGGTCCCTTTTGACAACTAGAAGCCCAGTAACCAAAGACCAGAATACTTCTCTTCTCTCTAGTAATTGGCTTTCAGACACACTTATTTACCAAAGAATAAGATGAGCAGAGTTTACAAAGCCACACTTGGTATATGTGAGAATTTGCTTACCAGATTACCAAAGAATCAGAGAGTTGGGGGCTTCCATATCCTGGGGTCCAATACTTAGCATTTGAATACACAGCAGGAGGAGACAACTCCAACAGCTGGCAGGTGATAGAGGCAGCAGTGCTACCACCTGGTGAGCAGTCCTCACACTAGCATGGGACCCAGAGGCCTAGCTATGCTGCAGATTCCTCCAAAGCATGGACAGGGAGCTGAGACTCCCTGACACTCTGCAGTGAGGGGGCTCTAGACCCTGGTCGAGTCTCCAGAGACTGCACAGCTCCCTAGACATCTTCTGGAAAATAAGGCCCTAAAAATTCTGTCCTCTGGATCCCTTTTCTCCTTCCTCAGTGTCTGCCTCTGCCCTCTCTTCATTCCATGACCCTACTGTGTCCTGCCTTCCCCTGTCCAATGCTTCAGCTACCACATGGCAGCAAGGCGATTGGCCTGTTTCACAGCTCAACCTGCTGACTTCTCAGCCTTCAACCCTGTCTCAGCCTTTGCTCTGCTGTCTTCACTTCCTCCATCACTGTCTATTCATCTTACACTTCCTTTTATTTGTTTTGATTTTTGTTTTTTGTTTTATACAGACAGGGTTTCTCTGTATAGCCCTGGCTGTCCTGGAACTCACTCGGTAGACCAGCTGGCCTCAAACTCAGAAATCCACCTGCCTCTGCCTCCCAAGTGCTGGGATTAAAGGCGTGTACCACCACTGCCTGGCCATCCCACACTTCCTAAAGAAGGACAAAAGAGCTCTCAAGAGAAGCCTTTCATGAGACCCAAAATGGCAATACCAGGGGACAGCTCCAGTGAGTCTCCTGGCTGAGTCAATGGGTTTAAGCAGTCTGCTTCCATAGTTGGGAGCAGAAGGGAGCCTACCACAGCCTTGCCTCTTAGCACCTTCACAACAGTCCCTCTGCAGTGAGGGATGCTCCCCTTCTGGTCCAGTTAGAGATGGTTGAAGGGTCATCTAAAATTCTGTGTTACCAAATCTCAGCTAATCACACCGGCACAAATGGACTGACACTGAGCCTTTCAGAGCTGGGGAATCAGCTGACATTGGACTCTAGTTTTTCCAGGGCAGTTGTGGAATATTCAAAATGGCCGTCATGCTGGCTTTTTGACCAGTAGTCAGAGTAGCTAGAGCAGCAACACATAGTCTGGCAGTGGCCAATTAGGGGGTCAGGTTCTCCAAACTGAAATACACTTGCTTAGTTATGAGACAATGAACACGAGGCACTTGCAGTGTGAATTTAATGAACACACTAATGATGGTTATTAACAGGGTCTTGCTGTGTATTTCTGACAGGCCTGGAACTCTCTGTGTAGACCAGGCTGACCTCTAACTCACAAGATCAGCCTGTCTCTGTCTTTTAAGAGCTTGGATCAAAGGTGTAGGTCACCATAGCTGGCCTTTGCTAACAGATTTTGACAGTACTTACCACCAGCCCCTAGGAAAACTGGATCCACCACACATACACCAAAGCATACACACACATATACACAAACACACACACCCCTTTCTCAGGAGGGTTATGAGCTCAAAATCAACCTGGGCAAGATCCTGTCTCAGACACAGAGAGACGGTGAGAGAGAGAGACAGAAGAGAGAGAGAGAGAGAGAGAGAGAGAGAGAGAGAGACCTAAAAACACATAGCATAAACCTCAACCACAGGTTTAAGAGGTCAAGGTTAGGCAGATGTAGCAGTGCTTGCCTTTAATTCTAGCACTCACATGGGAGAGAGGCACAGAGACCTCTGTGAGTTCAAGGATACCCTGGTATACTTAGTTCCAGGACAGCCAGAGCTGTGTAGAGAGAATCTATCTCAAAAAAAACCCAACCAACAACAACAAGAAGGTCAAGTTGAAGGACGCCTACAACAGCAGGAGAAGCTTGGGTTCAGAGATTGGTTCAAGGGAGGCCACAAAGCAAATAACAGATAGGGGCAGGACACAGACAGGGCAGGGGTCACAATGGGCAGTGGCCTGAGGTCTGGCTTGTCTAGACACTGACTGTGAGTAAGGCTCTTAACTGAACACTGAGGTCCCCAGTGTGACAGGGGGACACAGGCCTCACTGTGGAGGTCTGACTGAGGCCATTTGACCCTCTCCCTAGTCATACTTTCCTTTGCCTATCACATGACTTGTGACCTTAAGAAGATCACCAAGAAGGGGACAGGCTGAGCCAGGTTGTTGACCAGGATCTTATCCTCTTGCCAAAATACACACTTCCCCATCACACAAACATATAGCCTCAGGAAGTTTCAAGACATGTCCTGGGAGGGGCCTGGCAAGGCTCAGACATGGGACCCTGCTTCCCCACTGGAGTAGCCCAGGGCAATTATAAAAAGGGACCAAGCTGGGTAGGAGCACCTGCCGCCATTACCATGAAGCTCGCTGGTGCTCTGGTGCTCCTCGGGCTGCCCTGCTCCTGACTTCAGGGGGAGGTGGGTATTACTGTGTGGGGTCAGGGATGCAGGCTCTCCAGGCTCTCCACCCTCCATCCCTGGGTGTGCTGATGCCCGCCTTTTAAAGGAGGGTCACGTTGTCTTTGTGTTCCAGATTGTGGCATTTGCCCAGCTATAGAACAAAAAATTGAACTATTTTTTCACGGGACCCCAGAAGACTATCTTGCATTTGTGAAGCAATACAACAATAACAGTCTCGTACTGAGAAATGCTGGAACAATCAAAAAATGTGTCGATAGCAAGTTGACAGAGGAAGACAAGGCACATGCAACTGCTTTCATCGTGAGTCTCTATGTGTGTGTCTAGGTGTGGGGCTTGTGCTCCTTCCCACCACTGAAATTTCTCTGAGAATCCAGAAATGTGACACGCCTGACTGAGGATTGTCAGGAGGATGGGGCAGGAAGGGACTCTCAGGCTGCCTGAGCTTGTCCTGGCTGCTCAGCTCAGCCAAGCCACACTAGATCCTCCTGAGTTTGACTCCATCAGCCTTCCTGACACAGCCTCCCAAGTGTAGCTGCACAAAACACAGGGCCTGGCACCTTCTCCAGCCTGGGTCTTTATCCTAACTTTTCAAGCCTAATCCCCCAGCCCCACAACCTCATCTGTTCTCCTGCTCTCTGTACCTCCAAGGCCACTGTGTGACACCAGGCCTGACATTCAAGGCGAAATTAAAGTGAACTCCCTCTTGTCCCTAGAACTAGTAGGATTAGACATTTCTCAGCCGCATTTGTCTGAGGGTCATCATCATCATGTGACAGGAGTCAGTTCCCTTGTGGTGACCCAGCTGCCCACAGCTCACCTGGAGCCCATCCTGTCCCACTTGTGCCTATGGTGTCTCACAAGCTGGCTCCTCCCATCCTGTCTCTATTGGAGGCTCTTTACAGACCTTGTCTCAACAGATTAGGGACATGGCTCCCTGGTCCTGGTCAGACCCAAGAGCAACTGCAAACCAGCTGCAGGTCCTTCCAGAGGTATCCCGTGCATGGGCAATGGGCATTAAGTCTCCTTTACCTCTGAGGCCTCACTTGGCTTTCTCTTTGCAGGAAAAAATAAAAGCCAACCCGGCATGTTGATGTGTACATCTTTGCTGTCAAGGAAGCCACTTGCCTGCTCTCCTGCATAGATGCAGGAAGCCATACCCCTTACCCCCAAGGTATCTAAAAACAGGAATCCAACAATAAAAGCCTTGCAATTCACAGAGGAGTCTGGATTTTTGGATTCGAGGTTGGATCTGATTGGGTGGAAGGATGTTGCAGGGACAATCACTGGAACTTTGATATACCACAGCTCAATTGTGGTGCTGCCAAAATGCCCTGCAGAATGCATTAGAAAAAGCTAAGAGACCACAGTCACTACACTAGAGTATCTGTCTCTTTGATGGGACAGGGTCCACAGGGCACATACATGAAACTCCCCAGGAACATGGAACACAGTAGGGCCAGAGACACTAAGGGTCTGTTGAGGACCACATAGGCTCTAAATAGTAGAATCTGTCTCTATCCCCAGTGCTGGGGAAACAGACCAGTTGTCCAGTGTATGTGTGTCCCCGTGCTTTTCTTGGCCTGGGTTACCCATCTAGAAGACAAAATAAAACTATCTATCTGCAAGGCTGTCATGAGGCTTCCTGCCCATCACAGAGAACAGAAGTTCAGCCTGGAAATCCATGTGGGTCCTGGCCAGAACCAGAACTCCATTTATGCTAATATCAACTACCCAGTTCTGAACCCAGTTACTTCCCCACTGGGTGTTACACGGAGTGGGGACCCAAGGTGCTAGAGCTTTAGGACCTGTCCTGCAGCTCTGCTCTGTGGACATGTCTGGAAGTCTTCCCACACGAGTCACCATAGAGTTCCCTTGAGGCCAGTCCCTAAGGCCGTGTGCCTTACTGCTCCATCAAGGAGCCATGTCCTTACATGGGTCCCAGGCTCACACCACCGGCATACCCAGAAGAATATATACAGGTTCCTCATGATGCCGAGGCTATGGAGGGACAAAGGGGTGCAGGATCTCTCATTACAGTGCATGCTCTGAAAGTCTAAAGTGTATTATTCTTTTTTAATGCTGTGAAAAATATACCATGGCTGAGTATTTATAAAGAAAAATATAATCATTTTGAAGACTCCAGGTCCAAAGTCCTGTAGCCTCAAATTTTAGCCTCTATTGAGAGCCCCCTCACTAGCAGAGAGATAGAAAATAGCAAGACTCATGTGGCCTCTCACTGTGTGGTTTATCTCTAGCACTCACCCAGTCTGTAGCATTTATCCCTCCCAGGGAAACACCCCAGAGACCTAATCACCTTTCCAATTGTCTTCTCCTTCTGAATCACATCATATCTTGAGACCCTACACTGAGAACTACAGTTTTCAGCACATGAACTCTTAGGGGACACAAGGAACCAGGTTCAAACCAAACAGCACATGAGGAGGTCATCATGCATAGACTGGAGCCTGATGTCTGTGGCCCAGGCCTCCAACTCACCATTGTCTAGCCAGAGTTTGCTTCTGAAGAGGGGCCTCCTGCCTTCTGGGAGCTGAGGTTGGTCTAGGGACTATGAAGATGCTGTGACCGAGCTTTCCTTGCTACACATATGAGACACAGGAGGTTATTCTACTCTATAATATTCTAAGTATATTGTTGGGTGAGGTAACTCTGGCTTCCCAGAAACAGAAGCTCCTCTCTCCATTCATTGAAAGAATTTAACACTAGTGAAATATTGTCCTAATACACATGATTGGACAGTGTTCGTTTCCACCACAGAAAGGTGTTTATCCTCACTTCCTATTCCTTGACTGTTGGAACTGCAGTGATGTTCTTGTTTTCATTCCTGATGTTATTTGATATTTCCCATTTTAATCTTTTCTTCATTTTGCTTTTGACAGGATCTTACTATATAGACTAGGCTGGGCTCAAAGTTGGAGAGAGCTGCCGGCGTCTGTCCTTTGTTGTAGGATTTAAGAAATGTACCACCATGACATATCCATTTAAATTTCTTCTTTCTCTTCCTCTTCATCTTCTTCCTGTTTTCTTTCTTTTTTCTCTCGAGTTACTTTTTTACTATTTAGTCCTGGCTAGCCTTGAACTTGCTGTGTAGATCAAGTTGGCCTTGAACTCAAGATTCACATGCATTTCCCTCATGAGTGCTTGGATTAAAGGCATTCACTCCCTTGCTCAGCATCTCTTTTAATATTTTGATCAAACTCACAACAGTTTTATCAGTATTATGAACCTAGAGTCCACAGAGGAAACTCACTTGGCACCAAGGACCGTGTAAGACCAGGAAACATAGTAGGGGCTCAGACTTCTCTCACAAAGAAAAACTTGCTCTAAGGAATGGGATATCCTGATCAGCAGGGAGTAGACAAACTATAAGTCATCCTTTTTTAAACCCCTGACTTTACTTGGGGATTTCTTCTTTTCTCTCTCCTTGTTTCCCTCTTATCTAGTGTTATGGGGTTGAAATGGTGGAAAAAGATTAGGGGAGAAGAGTGGAAAAAGAAGAACCCACAAAGTAGCAAAAGATAGCGATGCCCACCATGGAGCTAAGGTAGAATGGGAACTGTGATTTCAAATGCAGTAGAGAAAGAAGCAGGGGATGAAGGGATGGATTTTTATTTCAAGACACCATTAAAAATTTATTGCAGCTACAACTACTGAGGTATCTCCAACTCTGCTTCCAGGAGTGATTTTCTGTTTTTTAGTTTTTCTTCTTCCTCAATCCATGTCAAGAAAGACTGGGGGAATGACTGTCCAACTGGAAAACTTGCTGGTGGAAATTGGGGTGGAGTCTGAGAAACAGAAAATAGCTAAAATGGGAAAACAAAAGAGTGTGGTCTGCTCTGTCCTTTCTGAAAGGGTGGCCTGTCCCTGGTCACAGAACAAATAGTGCTCTGCTGACTTTACATGTTTTGAATGTTATGAGACAGGAACAACAGCCTCCAAGAGACAATGAGTTATAGAAAAGACAGTGGAATTAAATCATCCTATATACAGGAAGGATGTGTAAGCATCATAATGAAATGCCTTAAAAGTTTGCACTGGGGACAAAGATTGGCTTATATTTCTTCACGAAATGGAAATCTTTGCATGCCATCAAAACTCATAAAGATTAGAATTGAGCAGGGGATGTCTCTTGAAACCTTGGCCACTAAACCAAAAAGTGCTCATTTCAGTAAAAATGTTTCTGTTTATAATTTCCTTCTAAACATGTTGCAACTAATGGCTTAAAACACATACGGGGAAATGTAGTTAGAATTTTCGAATTTTGTGTTCTTTACAAACACAGGCCAGGCAGTAGTGGCACACACCTTTAATCCCAGCACTTAGGAGGCATAGGCAGGCAGATTTCTGAGTTCGAGGCCAGCCTGGTCTACAGAGTGAGTTCCAGGACAGTCAGGGCTACACAGAGAAACCCTGTCTCAAAAAACCAAAAAAAAAAAAAAAAAAAAAAAAGAAAGAAAGAAAGAAAAATAGAAAAAACAAGAAGAAATTAGATATCCTGACAGCAAATACCAAAGTTTCCCCAAGAAACTAAATGCCCAAATCAGCAAGAAGTAGTCTAATCTCAATGTCGTTACCTTTCTGACCCCTGATTTTATTCAAAGATCTCTTTCCTGTCTATCCTTTTTTTTTTTTTCTAAATCTTGAAAGGAGGTTGAAAGAGTGGAAGGAAAAGTTTAGAGAAAGGTGGAAGTAAGAAGAACCCACAAAGTAGCTAACAAAAGGTACCATGGACCCTATTCACCTCCCAAAAGCCCGATCTCCTATTACTGCTTTAAATTACTGCATTAAAGATGACTTTGTATGGAAAGTTTCAAGGAGACATGAAACATTTAAGTCAATAACTGGAAAAGTCCTGGTTTTCCACTGTAGCATATGATAAGCCTAACCCAGTTCCTGTCAGTCCTACCCTACCAGAAGACAGTTATTTTTCTTGATGTCTTGGAAGTTCCTTAGAGGGGTCAGGTCTTTTTCCATAGACCACATCCTCTGCCAGAGAGAATCCTTTGCTGGGTAAGCTTTAGCCATATGCATCCTCCTCCACCTTTGCAAAAGCAGTCATGATACTGGGCTATACAAATGGGTCAGCCTCCTCAGGAAGCAGAAGAAAATGGCAAATATTACCTGTATATTGAAAGATATCGAGATGAGTCAAACTAAAACACCCCACAGGTCGCTGGGTGACTTTAAGAGAAGGAAAGCCCTGTATCTGCCTATGGACATTCACACTACTTCATATTTTGGGGTAGATAAAGCCTGAAGTTTTACATATATATTTTAATTTATTTGTTATGTATTATAAATATATTATAACATAATATTATATTATAGCATAATGTATTATAATATATTTTATAATATAAATGTATATAATATATAAATATGTTATGTATCTCTTGGGCTGGAAATGTAGCTACATGGATAGAGTGCTTGCCTAGCATGCATGAGGACCTGAGTTTGATCCTCAGCACTGCACAGAACTGCCATGGTGGCATACCCTTGAGTAATCAACACTTGGAGGTGGAGATAGGAAGATCAGAAGTTCAAAGTTATCCTCAGCCACATCGTAGGTGAGGCCACCCTGGATTACAGAGCACCCTGTCTTAAAAAAAAATAGTAATTCTTTAAAAAGCTCACTTTACGGAGTTAAAGAGATAGCTTCATTGTTAAGAGCACAAACTACTCCTTTAGGACCTAGGTTGAGTCCCAGCTCCCACATGGCAGCTCACCACCTGCATTGCTAAAGTTGACATAATACATCATAATACATGTTAATAGATAATACATAACTGTGACCCTCCCTGTCCATGGGGATCCTAGGCTGATATTGGCCCAGGAGGGCAAACAGCAGAGACAGCAGACTGGGGTGTTCAGAAGCCTAGTGAGAATGTCCAGTAATGAAGACACACTGGGAGTAGATTCAGGAAGGCAGACCCACATTACTAGGGGTGGTTAAGGCTTATATAGTTTTGTGGGACAGTGGGTAGAAACATCCAGGATGGGCTGCATGCACCCACTGAGGAGCTATGTAGATCCTCAAATGGAAAACACACACACACACACACACACATACACACACACACACACACACACACACACACACACACACACACCACTTAATTTTAAAATACCTTGGCTCCCTCAAAAGTTGGGCACTCCTAAATCTTGCCCTGCCACTGCAGGCCCAAAGCTGGTTGGCTTTATCTGCTGCTGCTGCGACTGCATCCTCTTCTCCCAGTCCTGGTGATTCTCTCTGCTTCCTAACTGCACAACTATACGTGTCCCACCATTGGACACTGATGTCTTTATTGATAAATCAAAAGCCAATAGGGACAAGGACCTTCAGGGCCTGGACATGCAGATTCAAAGCATTAGCACCAATCTCCAACATCTCACTTTCTCTGTCCAATAAAAAGAAACTTTTCTTTCATATATAAATTGAGTACAACCACAAAAATTATGTAAATCTATAATATAATAATATAATAATAATATAATAATAATAATATATATAATAATATAATATAATATAATATACAATTAACATGCAGTCCATCATATTTCTCAATTAGATAAAGTATCATCATTCCTAACTTTAAAAGTTTACAACTCTATAGCTGAATTATGTTTTGATTTTAGCCTGGAACACCGTCTGAAAACCATGTTTTTAATTCTATACCATATCTTTGATGTTAAACAACTTACGTTTACTTTTGGAATTTTTTAGTCTTCAACCCTGTCAGAAATCCAAGAACAAATTAAACGTTACCTGGGTATATAGGAAACACTGAACACAGCTTCTCAAACTTAAACAGTTTGAGAGACAGCTGACTACATTAACACTCTCCTAATTTCTTACAATGTTGGAGTATGTGTCTTCAACCTTCTGGCCCAGGATCATCTGACAGACCTTTGTAAAGCAGAATTATGAAGGACTTCTTACCCTGTATTGGCAGAGCTATCAGTCAACTATTCTGCTTAGTGTGTCCTTTCCTGGAAAGTATTTTTTGTCTGTAGATGGATAGGGCAATTTTCACTCTGTGGCTACCTTGACACAATAAATAAACTCACTTGGAGGAAAAGATGCTCAATTCTTCTTTGAAGAAGAATGGGGAAGCTGTCAGGAGCAGACATGCCTCATTGTCAAATGATCCTTAATAATAAAATAACATTAACTGTCACATTCTGTGGATTTGTGATGTTTTTGAGGACTGTCTGTCTATGTAAAATATATTTGAACTGTTAAACCTTAGCTACTCTTAGCAATTTCTATTTGAGTAAATTTAAAGCACTTTATTATAATTAAATTAGAATCTAACCTAACCATGATTTTACTATATGAACCTTAACTTGTGTCACTTAATCATCTTGTTCTTAAATCAGTTTCAGAGGCTCAATGCCTGTTTAAGAGTCACAATATCAATTTCAAATTTTCCATCAATATGCAGATTCAAACCAATGAAATATTTAATTCTATATCAATATATAAATTTTGTACCAATGTAAGATTGTAACGTCAACTTCACATCAATTATAAAGGTTTCTACCAATGTAAGATTGTGACAACACAATGCTTTGTTCAAGAATAAATTTAGTAATCCATCCATCTATTTCCTCCCTGTTCAAAATTATGACCATTTCCAAATTATCCCTTAAAACGTGTCTATAATTTGTAAAATAATCATTAGCAGACACCCAAACCCAGGGAATTGGGCTGATGTCTCTCCATGGATTCTTCATGCTGAATAGGAATGATGAGAAATTCTTTAAAGAAAGTGGCCAAAGGTAGGAAAATTAAAAATTGGTTAGACTTAAGATAGCTGGCTTTAGGGGCAGGAGAGATGGCTCAGTGGTTAAGAGCACTGACTGCTCTTCCAGAGGTCCTGAGTTCATTTCCCAGCAACCACATGGTGGCTCAGAACCATATATAATGGGATCTGATGTCTTCTTCTAGTGTGTCTGAAACCACAATAGTGTATTTGTATACAATAAATAAATCTTTAGAAAGAAAGAAAGAAAAAGAAAGAAGAAAGAAAGAAAGAAAGAAGAAAGAAGAAGAAGAAGGAAGAAAGTTGGCTTTAGCATCTGTTATCCAGTCTCTGTATGCTTAGAAGGGTCAGGGCTTGACTGAACTTCTGACTGGATCTGTCTAAAAGTTTGGATGAGGCAAGATCATCTGGAATCAGTAGCAATTCCTGAAGCTGTTCTGGAAGCAGTGTGTGGACAGCATCAGGAAGCAGGGGGCTGGAACAGCAGGTCCATTCAGCATCTCTGAGGATGAATCTTGCCAAAGCTGTACATTCTGTAATATATGAATCTCACAACTAAAATTTTTGTGACATTAAGATATTCATATGGATTATTCAGAGTGCAGAGATCAGTTAAGGATAAAATTTTGCTCCTTGTTTGAGCAGACAAAAGACAACTGTTTTTTTATGAGTTAACAATATGAGTTATCAATAACCAATTGTAATAAATCTTCATTCATGCCATATATAGGAGGGCATGAAGAATCTTAAGGATTCCAAAGCCAGTAAGATTTATTGTCTCATTTTAGCTGAAGTTTTTGCTAGAGACATTTTTGTGCCTAAGCTAGTTACTGGTCTGTGTCCAAGGTAAAAAATCAGCAGATCAATTTACTTGACCTGTGTGGTTGTCTTGAATATTTGGAGATCTTCTGGTGACCTTCCCCTGTCATATCTGATCCATATCACTCTGGAAGGGGTCCAGAGCCTTTTCTCCTTTCCTAAATACAGAGCCTCTCTCCCAAAATAGCGTGCCCTTATCCAGTAACCAGAAATCTTTAAAGTATAGCTTGACCTCTCTTTCAGAGGAATTTAAATATAACCACCAAACTCATAATCAGACTCATTTTGATAAGTAAAAAAATTCAAAGCAGTTAAAGTAATCTAAACAAATATTAACTGTTGAGACAGGGCTTCTTCACTACCTGCTGCTTTTTGCCCTGTGATTTATGATCAAAAGCTACACTATTTTATGCATCTATGTATACTTACTTTCTCCTTATTATGGAGATTGTGGGCTACCACAGGCCCACTCGAAAACTCACATGGCTGGTTGACTTTGTCTCCTGCTGCTATTCCATCCCATTCTCCCCCTATTCCTTGAGATCCTTCCCCTGTTCAACCTGCTCAACTCTAAGTTCCTTGTCATGTGCCCAACCATTGGCAACCGGTCACTGATAAACCAAAACCAGTTGGGAACAAGGACTTTCAGTATCTGGACATGCACGTTCAAAGCATTAGCACCAATTACCAACAAATCCTTGTGTTTTCCAATCAAAATAAGAAGTCAGAAAAAGATTCTAAAAGAGCTGTGTTTGCTCTTCAGACAGATCTCTTGGGATATCTGCTAGAAAACATTCTAAAAGACCTGGGTCAAATATTTTAGTAAATCCTATTAGAAAAAAATTTTTTTAAGTTATCAAAAATTCTTAAAAAGCTGCATCTGCCCTGCATGGATTTCTGACTAAAATCAGAAATACTGTTAGAAAAAACTCTTGAAGAGCAGATTTTACTCTACTATGCTCCACAGAACAGAAGCAAAGAGGCAAAGTAATGATGGGATGAAATCTACAAGACTGTGAGCCAAAATAAGTTGGTTTATCCTGGTACTTTGTCAAAGTGATAGAAAGATTGTAGGGTTACAGTGGCGCGCGGCTTAAAGCAGACCACACCAGACTAGCTGATTCCACGGGAGAAAGTGGAGTTTATTTGGATAGAGGGAGGGGGAAGAAGTGGGGAGAAAGATGGTGAGAGAGAGAGAGAGAGAGAGAGAGAGAGAGAGAGAGAGAGAGGTCGCTCCCTGAATATTTATATCGCCTGTGACGTATTTGTCCGCAGGTAACAGGTGAGGTGTTCGGGTGAATTATGGGAAGGTTTGGCGGTTGTCTTGGTAACAAGGTAGAGGTTGCAGGTCACCTGAATATGACATCACTCAGAGTTCGGGCTTGATGCTAACATACCTCCCTTCTTCTTATTAAAAAAAGAAAGAAAAAAAAGGGGGAGAAGGGGGAGCTGATGGTGAAAGAGGAGTTGGGGCATCGTGTTTCTTAAACTGCTTCCTGCTGCAGTGTAGGGCCATAGTCCGTTGAAGGGAGTAGCTGACTTTCACCATCAGGGCCTGCTCCATAGATGTGTGGACAGCAGCTGATAATCCTGTAACAGGAACTGATTAATAAATTGGTTAAAAATAATATCAGGAGGATGGCCCAAGAGGTGTCTCACGTTCTCAAAGTGGCACTTTTCCTGGGAGAACTGGCAAAGACCATCTTCTTTAGCTGTCAGGAACTTCATCATTTCTGGTACCCATCAGTTCTGAAGCACCATAGCTGGACTCCTGCGGGCCTTGGATGTAGAAGCGAGTGTCTTGCAGTGTTGGTAGAAGTGGTTGGTCCATGGACCTAGCGTATGTATCTGAAAAGACCAGTACTCTTCTATCTGGGCAAAAAGAAAGCAAGTATAGAGAACATAATATTTAAATGGGATAACAAGTCTAGGGATGGTGGAAATCCAGATTGGTTCTTGGCATCCAGCTATGGAGTAGTTCCCTGGTCCTGTTTGGAGAGACTGTTTGTTATTTGTGAGTGGATTTTGAACCTCGTACACCTAGATGCAAAGGCTGACCTGGATAGAAACACATGTCTAGTCCAGTGAGGTTGAGCTCAGCTGCCAGGGTGGGGTCTCATCTTCTAAGATTGAGGACAAGGTGGGTGATTTCGATGTTCTCTGGAGCTTAAGAGAGCACGGTCCTGTTAGAGTCGACGTGTATGAAGAGGAGTCAATTTTAGATGAAGGGATGAGAGGCTTGAGGTGAGACAAGTGGACCCAATGAGGTAGTCCTTCAAGTTTAGCATCTGTAGGGGTCACGAGGATTACCTTAAAAGGACCCTGCCATTTGGGAGAGAGAGGTGAGGGCCGATGATCTGGAGGGGAGAGAAGCACTTGGTCTCCAATGTTTACAGGCAGTGGACAGGAGACAGTGTGTGGTCGAGGTAGATGGTGGTCAGCAAAGTTCCACAAGAAAGAATGGAGATGGCAAAGTAATGGGGTCAGCAGATGGTCTGGGAGGGGAGAGCATTTAGGTGAAAGACAAGGAGTTAGAACTGGACATCCATACATGAGCTCAAAGGGTGAGATAAGGAGAGGCCGCTTGGGAAGAGCTCGTAGCCTGAAAAGAGCTAAAGGTAGGAGTTTTACCCAGTCAAGGTGAAGTTCCTGTGACAACTTAATAAGGGTGGTCTTCAGAGAGCAGTTAGTTCTCTCTACCTTGCCTGAAGATTGAGGATGGTAAGGAATATGAAAATGTCAGGGGATGTCTAGAGCCTTAGATAGAATTTGAGAAACCTGGGAAGTAAATTCAGGCCCATTGTCTGACTGAAGGGAAGCTGGGACACCGAAACAGGGGATGATCTCTCTGAGAAGGAGATCAGAGACTGTCTGGTACCCTTTTGTTAGTTGTGGGAAAAGCCTCTACCCAGCCTGAGAAAGGTGTCCACCGAAACCAGGAGGTACTTGACACGTTTCACAGCAGGCATGTGGGTAAAGTCAAGTTGCCAGTCAGTTCCAGGAAGGGAACCTCTAGCCTGATGGGTAGGAAATGGGGTGCTACGATACCTTGAGTTGGGATCTGACATCTGGCAGATTTTGCAAGAAGCAGTGATAGATTTTAAGAAACTTAAGTCCTCAGGAGTAGGCTGTAGGTGGGTCTTAACAAACTAAGACAACGCTTGGCTGTTGGGATGAAAGAGTTGGTGAAGGTAGGACAGAGTTTGACGAGTGTCAGGGGGTATAGGTGGGGATGCAGTTGTAGTGTGAGAATGTCCTGGGGAGGGTGAGATGAGTCTAGGCCCCTAAGGGCTGCAGCTCTGGCTGCCTCATCGGCTCAGTTGTTTCCCCTGGAGACAATAGAGTCATCCGTCTGGTGAGACCTGCAGTGAACAATCCAATAGCTGTGGGGAGATGGGAGGCCTCTAGCATGGACATAATTTGGTTCGCGTTAGTTACTGATCCTCCTTTTGTGGTAAGTAACCCTCGCTCCTTCCAGATAGCAGTATGGGATAGGAAGATATGGAACGCATATTTGGAATCTGTGTAAATGTTGAGGGATTGTCCCTGTGCCAACTGGAAGGCATGGGTAAGGGCTATTAATTCAGCCTGTTGGTTGGTGGTATGAGCAGGAAGGGCCTGTGCCTCTACCATCTTGGTATCTGATACTATAGCATAGCCAGCTTTCCTGACCCCTTCATGTAGAAAGGAGCTTCCATCTGTATACCAGGTAAAGGTGGCTTGGGGCAATGTGCCCTCCTGTATGTGTGAAGGATGAGGTAGTAATCTTCTAGGGTTTCAGTGCAGGAGTGGAGATAGGGAGTAGTCAGTGTTAGGTCGAGGGAGAAGATTGGAAATATTAAGAGGTGGGCATGATTGAAAGTGAGGGTGGAGTCTTCTATTAGAGCTACCTGAAGAGAAGAATCCTGGAGGGAGGTAGAGTCTGTAAGCCTTTATAAGTTAGGAGCTGTGACAGGTTGTGAGAAGAGAAGACAGTTATAGGCATCCCAGGGTTAGTTTCTTTGATTCTCGAATAAGGAGTTCAGCAGCTGCTAAGTACGAATACAAGGTGCCCATCCCTGGATGGTTAGATCTAGTTTTTTTGACAAGTATGCTACAGGTGCAAAAGATGGTCCAGTTGGTGACCTAGGACTCCAAGGGCAAATCCCTCCTTTTCAGTTACATAGAGGGAGAAAGGGCGAGTCAGGTCAGGGAGATGCAAGGCCGGGGCCTTGAGGAGAGCCTGTTGGAGCCTTTGAAAGGCTTAGTCACAGATTTGAGAAGGGATTCATGGGTGGGACCTAATGCTGCTTCATATAAGGGATGAGAGAGTAGGGAAAAGGAAGGAACCCAGGAACGCAAGAAGCTAGCCATTCCTAGGAATGATAAAATCTCTTCCTCTGTAGAAGGAACAGTTAGAGACTGAATCAGGTTCTTTCTATCTAAGGTAATAGCCTTGTGGGTTGGGGTAATGGCTAGTCCCAAATAGGTGACCTGGGGAGTGGACAGTTGGACTTTGGAAAGTGAGACCCTGTAGCCCCGACTGGAGAGGAAATTTAGAAGAGCAGCTGTGTCAGCTTGGCTAATTTCTAAGGAGGGGCTGCAGAGAAGAAGATCATCTACATAAAGTACAATCTTAGATCTAGGGAGAGATAAAGAAAGCAAGTCAAAAGCCAGGGCCTGCCCAAACAGGTGTGGGCTGTCCCGGAATCCCTGAGGTAGAACAGTCCAGGTAAGCTGGGTAGAAAAGTGGGTGTCAGGATCTGTCCATGTAAAGGCAAATATGTCCTGTGACTGGGCATCTAAGGGGATAGAGAAAAATGCATCTTTGAGATCTAGGACTGTAAAATGAGAAGTCCCTGAGGGGATAGTAGAGAGGAGAGTATAAGGGTTAGCCACAACAGGATGGAGTGGAACCACTGCAGATTTAATGCGCCTGAGGTCTTGAACCAGGTGATAGGTTCCATTAGGTTTTTTAACTGCCAGTATAGGTGTGTTAAAAGGTGAGGAGGTGGGTTGAAGGAGTTTTTTCCTTAAGAGATCAGAAATGATAGGCTTAAGTCCCCTGAGGCTCTGGAGAGAGAGAGGGTATTGAGCTTGACAGATGTACCTGGTAGGATCCAGTAACTGGATAACAACGGGAGAATGATGTTTAGCAACAGAGGGGTTCTGGACATCTCAAACTTGGGGGTCCACCTGAGAAGCTGGTAAGGGAAATAACATATTAGTGTTAGTAGGGTGACTGGCTAAAAGGAGGAGCAGAGGAATTGCTGGCGAGCTTGGGCTCAGGCGAATTGGGGGAGCAAAGGAAATAGAAGCTCCCATCTTAGCTAAAATATCTCTTCCCAATAAGGGGACAGAACATGTAGGCACTACCAAAAAGAATAGGTGAGAGGTACACCCCTAAAAATGCAACTAAGTGGGGGGGGTCTGGTGGGGAAGGTAAGGTTGTCCTACCCCGACAATAGGAGAATGCGAAGGTGAGGTAGGCCCCAATACTCTGTCAGGACTGAGTAGGTGGCTCCAGTGTCCAAGAGGAAGGAGATGGTTCTCCCACATACCATAATATCTACCTGAGGCTCCCTGCTAGTGATGGGCGTGGTCGGGTCATGGGAGCCCAGGCACCTTCAATCTTCCATAGCCAAGCCTGAAAGGTCAGCTGAGGGGTTTTGTGGCAGTGACATCCCTCTGTTCTGAGTGACCTGAGGGCAGTCATCAGCCCAGTGTCCCCTCTGATGGCACTTAGGACATGGTCCCTTTGGCTTGCTGGGGTTGGGACAGGCCTCTGTCCAATGACCATATTGACCACATTTATAGCAGGAGCCAGGTGGTCTCTGAGCCTTAGAAGACCAAGAGTCTGGGGTAGTGGCTGAGACTGGTCGGAGAGCCTTTGCCAGCATATGGTATTTCTGTTTCTGGGCTTTTTCATCCCTCTCATGGTACACTTTGAAGGCCAGCACTAAGACTTCTGCCTGTGGAGTTAGAGAGCCCCTCTCCCGTTACTTGAGCTTAGTTTTTATGTCAGGTAGCTCTGGGAAAAAAATAGGTCATAAGAAGTTGTTTACCTTCTGGGTTTTCAGGGTCCAGGTTGGTATACTGCAATAAAGCCTTTGTAAGGTGTTCTAGGAACTGAGATGGGTTCTCTTGTTTCTCCTGGACAATCTCCTGGAGTTTCTCAAAGTTTACTGGCTTTAACGCCTCCTTCCTTAGTCCTGCCAAAAGACATGTTATAAATCTATCTCTGGGTAAGATACTCCTGCTGAATTGTAATTCCATTGAGGATCCTGGTCAGGAACCGCTGTAGATTCGATTGGATATGTCCTGTTTGACGAATCTGATCTGCATGCGCTTTTGCCTCTTCCTGAAATCACCTGAGTTCATCAGAAAGCAAATTTTTAGTTAGAATCATATGAACATCATGGAAAGTCAGGCTATAGGACTGGGAGATGTATTGAAATCTTTGATGAAAGCTGAAGAGTTAGAGGTGTAGGAACCCAGTCTGCTCTCTATCTGGGATAGTTCACTCAGTGAGAAAGGGACATGTACCTGATAGGCCATCTATGCCAGCCACTTCCCTTAGAGGAAGGAGAGACGCTGGCTTAGGCATCTGTGGAGGAGAAGGAGGAGTTGGAGGTTTGGCCTTAGAACGTGTGATGGGGGGTGAAAGTGGGGCCAACGCAGGACCGTTGGTATGGCCTGCAGCTGGCACAGAAGGATGGGGGGGATCTGAGGAGGTTGAGCCAGTGGGCTCAGAGGTACCCTGGTGAGAGGAAGAAACCGAGGCAGCAGTTTGGGTTCTCAGCGGCATCGAAACAGGTCTGCGTCTGCGTCGAGGTGGAGGTGGTTCATCAGCTGATTCTAAAGGCATTGGCTCCTCTAAAGGGGGATGGGCAGGAGTCATGGCTAAGAGAACGTTAGGCAGAGAAGTAGAGCACATGGAAGGTGTGTAACGGAGATAGATAAATGCAAGAACATAGGGTATTTCATTCCAGTTATTAGACCACCAGCAGTATGTATTAAGACCCGTTAAAATGATTGGGTCCAAGGTGCCATTAAGTGGCCATTTCAAAGCATTATCTAAAGGGTACCGAGTCCAGACCTTATTGCAAAGGCGCATTTGGGAGCTCTCAGTTTGAACGGTAGGTTTAACGAATAGAGATTTTTTAGTAGACAACCCAGTGGAGTTTGAGGTGGCACAGTAGAAGAAGCTGAGCCCATTGTATGACAGTCAGTCGTTATTAATTTTCAATCAGTGTCCTGATAGAAATATCTATAACGAAAAGCAGTGGGCACAAATCGGGATTTTTAAGTCATCACGAAAAAAACCGAGTGCCCCAGCTGATTCAGCCCACCAGAAGCGAATCAGCCCAAGAGCCGTCAGAGCTCGGGGAAAAATCACACAATGTGCCAACGTCTAGAAGCTAGTCATATGGACTGGGGCAAACAAGCCAACCCCTTAGTTCGGGGACCTCTGGCCAGACACTGCCCAAATGTTTGGGATTCCTCCTGCCACCCGGAAGCTCCTTAACAATTAATTAGCCGGTGTGTTTGCGAAGATGTGGGCAGTCTAGTAACTGAGGTGGAATCAACAAGTCAGCGCCGGTACCCAGAGAACCAAGCGGGGTCGCGGCTTACGTATGACAGATGAGCTTCTTAGCAGACAGCGGCAATGGCAGGGACTATTAAAACGAATTTGAAGAGGAAGTGACTGGGCTTACAGCTAACCTTGGCTGAAGACCAATGTAGGTCCTGTATGGCTGTGCCGTGAAAGGCAGGAGCCATGTCAATGAGAAGCTTGTTCCTTCTGGAAAAGTACTTTCTAGGATACTTTGGTCACCAGGACAAGATGAAGCCACAAGCCTTATTCAACCTGACTTGGTGTTAAAAGAAGACCAAGATGGGACTAACCTAAGAAATCAACCCCTTATATGTGTTGGAGGTGGGGTGGCTTTGTGTCTGGTGATGTTGCTGTGGCCAATGGTGTTATAGTCAGCTTCAGCTGTCAATTGGACACATCCCTGAATGGACTAAGAAGAGTGGACATCAATGGAGGAATCGTCTCCATCATTGTTCTGTGGGGAATTTCCTTAATTGACAGTTGTTGTGACAGGGTCCAGCCCACTGTGGGCAATGATAATCAGCCATATGGTACTGGGTGTATAAGAAAAAAAGTTGAGCAAGCCAATGGGTGCAATCCCGCAGACTGTGTTCCTCTGTGGTCTCTTCTTGACCTTCTACCCTGTCTTCCTTGGTGATGGAAGATTGTAACCTTCAGGCTGAAATAAACAGTTTCCTCCCAAACTGGGTTTGGTGCATGTTTTATCAAAGCAACAGAATGCAAAGTAGACCAGGTGATCCAGGATACAATTACACCAGAGCCTTTTCTCTCAACCAACTGGACATGGGAAGCCTGTGACCACAGTAGTACAAAGTGATTGTGACATCAGGCAGCACTGGAAAAGTCTGAACAACCCTGCAACTGGCCCTGTCTGAGGTCTCTCTGGAAGATGTGGTCAGTGTCAGTCCAGGGATCATTGTTGACTCTCACATGCATATCCTAGGATCAATATGTCTGGAAAATGTGTCCATTCAGAAGTAGCTTGTGCAACATGTACTCTGGAGAGAGGACCTTGGTGGTCTTGTTGTAAAGAAGACACTTGTTCAAATAGCTTTCATCAGGCAGCATGGCCTGTATGTGATGAGCTTGGTCCATCATCACAGTCTATTAACAGATCTTGGTGAGACTGTAAACTCTCAGTCCCTTTCCCCCAAAGAAGGCTCCTGAACAGTAAAAGTCTCCCTCATCCTCAGAACTGTAGGCTTGTGACTGAGGCTGCCTTTCATAAGACAAGAATTTTCTTGGGAATCCAATGAAGAGAGGATGCAGTGTGCCAAACAAAGAGGACATGATCTCCACACCACATTGTTGCAGAAGATGATGTTCACGAGCACAGACTAGGTAGTCCACCTCCTTCACAAAGCACTGCTGGGATAAACGGCTGACCATTTCCTTTCTGTACACATAAGTGACTGGTTGTTGGGTAGAGGTCAAGTTTTTAGAATTGTCATCTGCCTTCCCTTATAGTGCTTCAAGGTTAGAACCCTAGCTGGCTGGTCAGTGAAAATGTAGTAATTCACTCTGTGTCTCTCCATGAAGTGGATCTCTGTGTTCTGCAAAAACACTTTTAGGAAGTCTATGTATTCTCTGTGGCAGACACAACCCTCCCAATGAAAACATTCTGGAATTACCAGTTCAGGATTCCAATTTGGAAAGTTCAGTCCCACACAGTAGGACCCAGCCAAAGAGTCTGTATGGTGATGTTTACCCTGCTGGGTACAATTAGGTTTGATTGATAATATAATGTCCTGGACACATTCACTATTTTCAGGAAGCCCACTTCCCTAACCATTATGCTGTTCTTGGCTAGAATGTATATCTGCTTCTGCTTTCCCAGGACCAGGACAGCATAGGTAAAAAAGGCCAATGTGAGGGCAGTAGGAATACAAAGGCCACAGAAAGATGTGAGTGATACTTGGATTTCTCAAATTCTCTGCAGTGCTTCAGACATGGCTGCTGCTGTCTCTTCCATGACGTAAGGGAAATTTCCAAGGCCCCAACACACAGACTACTCCTCCAGCAGCCCTCCAAACTGCCCAACACTGACCCGAGTGCCAGGCACCACATGGATCATGGTAAGAGGGTCCTTCCACATAACTGTGGCATAGTTTTTATTGGTCTCAGCATGTCAAAGGCAGTCAGCAGCAGGTTTGCCATGAGCATCCAGATTTAGAACATTGAGAATGAACAAGGTAAAATGGAGAGTATTTCTGGGAGACTCCTTCTAGGGGTGTAGTTCCTCCTCTTTTGTTTTAAAAGCCAATTTTTTAGAGCTCTTGTAAAATCAGGGCAGAAGCGCCAGTAGCCACTCCTCCCACACTCAGAGAGTCATGAAGACACTATTTTAAAGTTCCACAATATCTTTTCTACAATACCTTGTCCTTGAGGATTACAAGGAATTCCAGTATAATGGGAAATATCAGATTGTCAACAAAACATCTCAAATGTCTGAGTGTAACAGTCAGTTTTGTTTATCTTAATCTGATATGGAATTCCAAGCATAAAAGGATAATATAGCCAATACCTAATTGTACTTTTGATTGTTTTCTTTAAAGTAATTGTAACTTGAAAGCCTAAAAAGTGTCAAATCATATATACATATTTTAATTTTTTAAATAAAAAATGAGTAACATCTACTTACCACAATTGATTAGATATAAGTCTTCAAGTATTAACACTATTATGAAAAAAATTGAGGACACTGAAAACAAATTTTATAATTTAACTTATATACTTTCTAGGAATATCCAATTATTGTCTCAAGCTATTATTATAAACATAGATCTATAAAGATGTACTGTCTTGTAGTGATGTTATATAGACAAATAAATGTCTTTTTAAGTCTTAATGATGATCTTATAAAAACATTTTAAATTATATCCATGATTATTAAGCTCTTTTATAACGAGAGGTTACTAGGCTTTTTTTTGATAGTCAAAACTATAATAAGAATTCTGTCGGTCTCTGAAATAACATCAGTTAATTGTCCTTAGATAATAACCAGACTTTTCTCCACTCAGAGCATATTCCAAAGGTTATAAAGAATTTGTCAAAGATCATCAAAAAGAAAGCAACAATTTACCATAGGTGTTAGGATGGAAAATAAAATACTGTCTGGGCCCATCTACACAAATACTCACTGATAACTTAGCAGTTGTAGCTTTAAACCCTCAGTGAACCTGTGGAGCCAGACATGTAATTGATGTTTAGCCAGATAATTATTTTTAATAAATATGTATAACATTTTGTATTATAGACTTTTATTTCAATTTATGATTTAATTTTTGGTGTGAATTTATACTATAATGTATGATCATACATTTTAAAAAAAATATGAATACTGAGGACAAAAATAAGAGGGCAAATGTAATGGGGAGATAAAACAGAACTCTCTGTCTTTTCCCACTTAGGATAGCATATAAAATAAAACCTTTATTACTTTCCTCAAATAAAATAGAAGTTTTCTTTGTACTTTTTCTGTGATAGCCTTCATAGGAAAACTTTTTTACACTTAATAATAAACTCTTTAATAACTTTTTCAAGTGGCCTCAGACTATCAGGAATAAGTTAGAGTTCAGCAGTTCTTGTTGAGAAAAAACAAAAGATGTTTACTTAATCTTTGGCTGTTTTTAGAATGAGGTGCTAAGTGCCAAAAATCTTGCAGTTTCTGGATTCAAGGATCACAAAAGGCAGATCAGCCACAGTAGCACAGCAATCAAGATAAACAAACTCTTATTATACAGCAACCCCAATGTAAAGAATAAAATTGTGTGGCCAATTGTTTTTGTAGGGTTTGTAAACAATCTGATATGCAAATTTGTTATGGCATTTTTCTGGGCTCCAGGTAATCCAGTATGAGCTTATAAGTGTCTCATTAAATAAGAAAAAAATCCATGTTTCTTAATTGAACTGTATTGTAAAATTTGAAATTAGCAATATCTAAAAAGAAACAATTTTAAGCTACTCTAAACCATGAGCTATATATTGTCTATGAGTATACAAATTGAAAGCTTAATTTTTTGTATTTTAAATAATGGCTACCTTGTTGGGCAGTGGTGGTGCATGCTTTAATCCCAGCACTTGGAGGCAGAGGCAGACGGATTTCTGAGTTCAAGGCCAAAATACAGAGTGAGTTCCAGGACAGCCAAGGCTACACAGAGAAACCCTGTCTCGAAAAACCAACCAAACAAAAAAGAATAAATAAATAGTTGCTACAGCATGTAATTCAATCATTTTTACTGAAGCAGGGAGAACTCAAGAGAGTAAACATGTATTACATTGTTATTATATATATGTCTTCCATTAAATGAGCTGCCTATTAATACAGTAAATACATCTTTTATGTAATCATACCCAATAATATTAACCAGGACATATAGAGCAAACTTATATTTTTAAAACCAATCAAGAATAAAAATAAATGCACAGCTAAACAGATTTTTTTTTTTATCTTTTTAGCAGTAATTTAAGAGAAAAGTACCATGTCACTTATCAAACTGGGAAAAAGCACTATCAACTCCCTTACTACAGAAGCCAAAAAACTGTTGGCCTCCTTCCAAGAGCCACTTATGAAAACAGCTAATTCCTATCTAGGTTTTTTTCTGCTGGTTCCCTCCTCTCAGCCACAGAGCAGGGCAACTTATTAGCCTCTGTTGAAACTTTTTTGTCTAAGCAAATTTCAAACTAAATTGAGCAAGCAGTTTTAACCAGTTTTTCTTTTAAAGATGAAACATAGAACAACAATCATCCAAATAACGAGACAAAGACAAACAAATGGCACACATGGACCAAATTGGTATACTAATGACAGACAATAAACAGGGAGAGCTGGACTGAGAATTTCCTCAATGAGAGCCAGAGAGATCAGGAATTCCCTGATCATCTCCTGCTCCCAGGAAGGCTCTGTAATAAGCCTTTTGTTTTCTTTTTCTAACACGCCTGAGAGCGAGAAACTGCCTTTGCTTTCTCTCTCTCATTTTCAAGGTTTAACTTTTTATCTGCTCCTTAGGAGGTATACCATTTTTTCTATAGTCCCCTCTTGGGAAAACAACACTAATAAAAACAAAGAATTTTTAAAGATCCTTTTTTCTTAACCCTAGTTCCTCATGTTCTGAAGATAGGCTCCTGGAGCTGTGTCACAAAGAGTGACTGCTTAGAAAATGCTTGTCCCAACCCTTGTCTTTAACCCTAATTCCTTGCGTCCTGAGTTGGCTTACTCCTTGAGTCCATCACGAATAGTGACTGCTTAAAAACTACCTGTCCTAATACTGTCAACCTCAAGACCTTGCAGCTCTGATCCTCCCAAGATTGTCTCATGTTTGGGTGGACTGTGGTGTCCTTCTGAGTTGAGGCCACTCTCAGGCGGATCTCTGGAGTCATCTTCTTGAGTGCTCCTGAGAAATTCCAGGGCCAAGTCTCTGAGAGTTACTCTAAAAAGTGGTCTGAGATTTGAAGTGCCCTCATACACTCCGGGCAGCCACCCTCAATGCTCCTGAAATACTAGTAGGCCTATATTCCACTTTAAGAGTTGGAGCATCCTCTTCTGCGATCTCCTTGTGCTCCTGAACACTTGGGAATGTGGGTGGGGCGAACATCTCGTCTTCAAGTCCCACAACATTGGGCATGAGAATGTCCTGTCCAGCAGGGCATTAAACAGGGGTCGGGAGAGATCACCTGAAAGAGAAAGTGGGGGAAACAAAGAACAGTGGCTTGTCTATAGGCTGATCAAACCTTACTTTTTACTTTTTCACACAGGGGTTATATACACAAAAAGGCAGGATGTGGGGAAGGGGATGATGCAGGAGTGTAGGTGTTCAGGGAAAGCACAGATGTCTTCCAGAACAGAGTGTCAGCTTGGTGAAGGTTCAGGGGACAGGTCACTATGACTCCACCTATGATTCATTTGTCCTTATCTAAGTTGGTACTATCCACCAAGGCTACCCAAGGACTATGACTATCTACAAGACCTATGACTAATTGTTCTCATCCAGGCTGGTAAATTTCCACCAAAGCTGCCTGTTTACAATATCTTATAGCTATCTGTTTCAGTGTTTTTCCACTGAGACCCAAGACTGTGCTAGCAAGCTGACCTAGGCCTATGGCTGATTTTAGGCCTTCAGTGTATAAGCAGGGCTGCCCCTGACAAGTTGAAGAGGAAGATTCCATAACACTTTTCCTGACTCTAAAGCCAGAACCACATGGCTGAAGCTGCTAAGGTCTGCTGCTTGTGGGTTATGCTAGGGAACATAACCCCCTAGGTCAACCACATCTTAACCAGCTTTTTGTTTCAATAGTTTCCTTCACTGCCTAAGTTTGACTGTCTTGGAACTTTCTCTGTAGTTCAGGTTGGCCTTGAACTCTGAAATCTTCCTTTCTTTTTAGGGTGTGTGCCATCATTCTCAGCCCTAAGATTTTCTTTAATTTCCTTTCCACAACATGAAGCTTAGCTCATCACCAGTGGTGATCTCTTTCTGTGAGATCACCACTCCATTTATACCATTTAACATCAGATGTTACTTTAATCTTTTACCTCCCTGAACACAGGATTTAGCTCCATTCCACTTCCTGTTTCCCCTTTTCTCCTTGTGCTGTACATTTTGTAATTTTCCTTGCTTAGCCTGCTTATTATTGATTATAAATATTCATAAGAGTGAGCACTGACCAACACACAATAGAGTCCATTCTAGGCTGTTTGGAGATTTCCTGTGCCAACAGAATTAATACAAAAGTCTTCACTTTAACCTCAAGCTGACTCTTTGGAAAACCACATTGTTTTCAACAAAGTGTCCCCAAAACTATCTCTAGGCCACATATTAATATTCTTCTCTGAAATCTCTTGAAACAGGCCGCACCTTTCAAGTCACCCTCAGCACTACTCTCTTCCGATTTCCTACTAGAATAGCCCAGTAAGCCCCACTTGAAGTGTTTAACTACTTCTTTAATACAAAATTCAAAAGTCCACATTTCTCCAGATAAAAGCATGGTCAGGCCTATCACAGCAGTACCCTAGTCCTTGGAACTAACTTTCATCTTAGTTAGGTTTTCATTGCTGTGAAGAGACACCATGACCAAGCCAACTCTTATAAAGACAAACATTTAATTGGGGCTGGCTTACAGTTTCAGGGTTTATTTCATTATCATCATGGCAGGAAGCATGGCAGTGTGCAGGCAGGCATGGTGCTGGAGAAGGAGGTGAGAGTTCTGTTATGATCTGCAGGCAGCAGAAGGAGACTGGGTATAACATGGGCATAGCTTAAGTACATATAAGATGTCAAAGCCTGCCTCCATAGTGACACACTTTCTTCAATAAGACCACACCTACTCCAACAAGGCCAAACCTCATAATAGTGCCACTTTCTATGGGTCAGGTACTCAAACACATGTGTCTTTGGGGGCCATTCCTATTCAAAACATCACAAACCCCATTGCAACTTTTTAGGACAATTCAGTCTACATGCACATCTATAGCACAGACACAGCAGAGGGAGTGAAGGACAGTGGTATGACTAGAACCTGTCAAGTGCTGTCACCTTCAGCCAAAGTCAGAGTAGGCAAATGTCAAGAATGGGTGTGACTTTAATTTTTTTCACTGCCTACTTTTAATGATGGTTCTTAAACCATTCTGCCTCCCTTCTACCCTCTTCAACCAGAGGTAGTGGAAAAGAAAGGATATGGGGGAAGTGGACCTGTTTGTTCTTTGGAGCAAATCCCATCTGTGTTGTCAGGAAGTCAGCAGTTCAGTTCCCAGGTCAGCAGAAGCAGTTCAATCCACTCAAAAACACTGCATGGATATACCAGCAGTCCAGTTCAGAAGTGTGGGTTTACCAGCAGTGGTGGCATGACCTAGCAGCCTGAGTCATCAGGATAGACCAGGGCCAACAGGAAAAACAGCAGAAATTCACAGCTGTTCCTCTCTCATCAAAGTGGAGTTTAGCAAAGACTAGAGAACAAGAAATGTTTAGCTATGCAAGCAAGCCAAGCTTCTCCCACAGTCTATTGACTCCTATTTATGCATCCTTCAAACTTCACGAGTCCTCCGTGAATCTTGCCTTGACAGGTGTCTTGACTCAGCATCTGAGTCTGACTTAGTTGATATCACTCTGCCAATCGGCCTGAGTCTTAGAAAGCAACAAGAAGCCCCACCATACCACCAGAAGTTCTTTGGTGCTTTCTCTCTGTGGAGTCTCAATAAATGAGCTCAAGTGTACACTGAAGGTGAACCAATTTTTTAATTTGCCTATATTGCTTGTATTATGCTAATTTGGTCCCAAAAACTGCACAAGAATCCATGTGTCCACATGTAAGGCACTGAGGTACCCTGTCCCTAGTTGGTTTTGATTGGTAAATAAGCCCCAGCACACCACCAAATGTTTTTTGGTATGTTTCTCTCTAGGAATACCTAACAAATGGAGCTCAACTACACAGTGTAAGGAGGGCCAATACATGTGTGCTGTCAGCAAAGAATCCTTCATCACGTGTCCTTTTTACATGCTTGCTTTAGCAGAACATCTTTTCACCTGTGTCTGCTTCAGTGAAACCTTCCTCATGAGTGTGCCTTAGCCTTTCACCTGTGTTTGTTTCAGCCCAATGTTCCTTCATGTGTTTGTCCCAGCATAACACCATCCAATACAATTGACTTTCCAAAAACCCTCAAGTTTCTGTTTTGAATGGGACTTGAAGGTGCAAAATGAGTTGTGGCTCCAACTTTGCTTTGCCATAGAAACCCTACAGGGACACTGGAAAGGTTTCTGGAAGCATTAGAACACAGTCAGCCACTCTTCATTTCAAATTCACCAAAGGCAGGCCCTGTGCATGCCTGTCTTGTTGTGTCCGACATCACATCTGCTCTCGTTCCACTGGACCAGTACATGAACTCAGGAAGACACATCCATGTTCTTAGGGAACAAAAGGCATGAAAAGGAGAGTGGTAGCTTGGGCCAGCCCCACTGAAAGACCACAGGAAAGGGAAATTCAGAACTGTAGGGTTTGATCATTGGAAAAAGATGCTGGTTACCAAGCCTGGTGATCTGAGTTGAATCCCAAGACCCACAAGTTGGCAGAGAAGAACCAACTCTGACTCCAATGCTTATGCTATCCCTATGCGAACTCATCTCTCTCTTCTCTCTCTCTCTTCTCTCTCTCCTCTCTTCTCTCTCGTCTCTCTGTCTCTCTCTCTCTCTCTCTCTCTTCTCTCTCTCTCTTCTCTCTCTCTCTCTCTTCTTCTCTTCTCAAATAGATAAAAGTAGATGTTAAAAAGGTTTTAGTCTGTAGTCTGTGTCCTGGATATTTTGTACTTTTTGTGTTAATATCCACTTATTAGTGAGTATATACCATGCATGTCCTTTTGTGTCTGAGATACCTCACTCAGGATGATATTTTCTAGTTCCATCCATTTGCCTGCAAAATTAATGATGTCCTCACTCTTAGTAGCTGAAGAGTATTCCATTGTGTAAATGAACCACATTTTCTGTCTACATTCTTCCATTGTGGAACTCTAACCTGGACTCTTGGATCTCTCAGACACTGAGCCACCAACCAGGCAGCATATGTTAGCTGGTCCAAGGCACCTGACAAATACACAGCAGAGAACTGTCTTGTCTGGCCTCAATGAGAGAAGATGCACCTAACCTTTGAGAGCCCTGAGGCCCCAAGAGATTGTGAGCCCTAACAGGGTGTGGGGAAGTGTGGGGATATGGGGACATTCTCTTGGAGATGGGGGAGGAGGAATAGGATGATAAACTATTGGAGGTAGCATGAGAGGGTATAATGACTGGACGTAAAAAAAAGGTTAAAGATAATAATATAAAATGTTTTTAAACCACAGAGAAACATCTTACAGCTATGGGTCAGTACTCCCCAGAGATGCTGACCCATCAGGCATGAGAAATGTTAAGAAGAGGGGATAAGGGACATATTACAGCCTGGCACCCACAGTGGTTTAAATATGCTTAGCCCATAGAAATTGTCACCATAAGAAGGTGGTCTTATTGGCGTAAGTGTGGCTTTTTGGAGGAAGATTTTCACTCTGTAGGTGGGCTTTGAGGTCTCCAGGTGCTCAAACTCCACCACGGCCAAAGAGACCCGCCTCCTGGCTGCCTGAAGAAGCTAGTCTCCTCCTAGATGCTTTAGAATCAAGATGAAGAGCTCTCAGCTCCTTCTCCAACACCATGTCTGCCTGCACACTGCCTTACTTCCTACCTTGATATTGGACTCAACTTCTGAAGGAGTAAACCATCCCCAACTAAATGTTTGCCTTTATTAGAGTTGCCATGGTCATGGTGTCTTTTCACAGCAATAAAACCCTAAGACACACAGCAAGAACAATCCTTGATGAACCACTCACTCAGGATCCAAAAGTAGGTAGATCTCTGAGTAGAAGCCTAGTCTGATCTATATTATGGTTCTAGAAGAGCCAAGGCTACCCAGAGAAACATTGTCCTGAAAAACCAAAGAGAAAAGTATGATCCATGAAGAAAAGGAAAGTGCCCACCCTAGGGCAGGGGGATGTAAATGAATCTGTGAGGCCACAACATTAAAGTTCTCAAGCGTCATGTCAGGTACAGGAGTCTCCTTGTCTCATTCAGAAGCTTCTGCTATGCCTAGCACAGTCCACAGTCACATTCCCAATAGCCACATTCTCCACCACAAAAAGGAAAGCATTGTCCTAAGCCTGTGCACTGTTCACCTATACACAACAACTACCATCATGCACTCCTGGCTCCTTTCTCCCTAGATCACCTCATGGAGACTTGAGGACAATGACTCCTGTCTACTACCCACTCTGCTCCAAGTGAAGCCTATGTTACCCACAAACAAAGTGTGTGTACAAAGAAATGCCATCTCAACTCTGGGCCTTGCAGGAATGGCCAACATGCCCTCTCTGGCCAGCAGAGGTCTTACTTCCAAAACTTGCCTCTTGTGTACACCCACCCAGATGTCTTTGGTCTTAAGTTCTCAAGGTTGGTCAAGTTGCTGGGAGAATTTGGGTCACATGCTCACCATAGCCAAAATCTGCACCCTTTCAAATGCCAGCTGATGGATCCTTCCTTCCAGCTGAATTGAGAAGCAACATTTGAGCTATCCCCAACCAATTGGAGTTGCTAGATATTCACTCTACTTTAAAGTATGCATGGCTCCCAATTCCCTCACAATAAAAGCTCAGTTCCTCATTTGCATTCTGTCCCTGAATCTTATATCCTGGCTCTCTAGATCTGTAAAACATGAGACACAACTCAGTCTTAACTCAAAGCACTTGTGTTTATGCCCAGTGTTTTTAACATCTCCTACAGGACATTTTATCAATGGAGTGAATCTACACAACCCCAGGTCTGAACTCCAGACCCCAGAATGCACAGTGGGAGGTGTGAAGCCCCAGCACACAATTAAGTCATCAGAGAATGGAAATACGCATACAACACACACACACACACACACACACACACACACACACATATGTATTTGGAAAGAGTCACAAAACACCTGCTCATCCATGCATTGCTCTCACACAGTTCTGTAGTCATAGAAACCTGTAGAGAAAGATCATTTCATTAAGTAGAGGACATCATGGTGGAGTCCTGAACTTATGTAACCCTATCATTGTCCTGGAGCAAAGTAACTCTCACATGACTAATTTCTGAGTGTGAAAATTAGATATCTGACAGAAAGAAGCCAGATCACCTCTCCATAAGGTAGAGTTCCAGTTACTCACTGGGGAGTCTTGCAATAGATTTTTTTGATTATTTAATTTTTAATGTATATTTGTGTTTTCCCTTCATGTATGTCTGTAAACCATGTTGTGCACTGCTCATGGAGGCCAGAAGCAAGTGTTGGATTTCCTTCAGTTGTGAGCAACCATGGGCATGCTGGGAATTGAACCCTCTCTCTGGAAAAGCATTCACTGCTCTTAACCACTGAGCCATCTCTCCAGCCCTGCCACTGGGTTTCATTTTATTTTATTTTTCTGAATTTTTAAATACTTCTTTACAAATTAACTAGACACCTTCTATGGGAGTTGGCCCATCCACGTGTGTATTCATATGCTGGTTCTGTGCCTAATATGGGCATTGTATTGACCAATGTGCTTTAAAGAACACTCCCCCGTAATCTCTGATTGGGTGATAAAAGGCTAGAGCCTGAGCATGGGCAGGAGAGAGGGGAAAGCAGAACTCGGGATCGAGTAGGGCATGGTCTCAGGTACGGAACACATGGAGAGGGAGAAGAAGATCCCATGAAGCACATGGCCAAGAGAAGCTTGCCCTTAGGACACACAAGGAACAGAGCAAGCCAGATGAGAGTCAAACAGCAAGTAATGTGAGGCCTATGGCTGTGATGTAGATTAGAGTAATCAGAACCTGCACAGTCTAGGCTGACAACATTTTAATAAAAGTACCAGTTTTCTTTTATTCAGGGGATATAGAGGAATGTGGGCAGAAGCCCCCTATAAAAATACTTCAATAACTTTTGATTAAGCAAACTATAGAAAATTAGTAACTGCCACAAGTGGACACCAGGTGGTGGTATGGATCAATTTTCCAGAGTCCTGCTTTGCTGAGTATTGGAAGCCATGCTCAAGGTCTTTGCTCAAACTTGCTGGAATCATTCATGGTGGACATTTGTCCACAGGTTGATTTTCCCACTACTTCTTTGTAAACTCTTCAGCATTCTATCAGAAATATGTACTATCTTTAGAGTATTCTTCAGCTATGTCAGCCCAGAGTGTGTGCTCAGGGGTGGGTCACTAGTGCTATGAGGAACTGGATTACTTGGTCAGTCTTGCTGGTTGGCCTCCAGGTTTCAGCACTAATTACTGGCAGACAGATGTACCCCTTCTCCTCAAGGTTAGTGTCTTAGTTAGTGTTTCATTGCTGTGAAGAGACAGCATGATCAAGGCAACTCTTATAAAGGACAGCATTTTACTGGGGTGGCTTACAGTTTCAGAAGTATCATCATGGTTGGAAATATGGCAGTGTGTGGGCAGACATGGTGCTTGAGTTCTACATCTCGATTCTAAGACAAACAGGAGACTATCATCCACACTGGGTGTAGCTTGAGCATAAGAGATCTCAAACCCACCCCCACAGTGATACACTTCCTTAACAAGGCCACACCTACTTCAACAAGGCCACACCTCCTAATAGCACTCTCCCTAGGACCAAGCACTCAAATCTCTTCAAACCACCACAGGTGATAGGTCTTTGTTTTAATTGTGATCTTGGGTCATTTGGATGGATGTCTGCTGGAGAGTTGATTTCAATTCTGAAGGCTCCTTATCATATGGAGGGTGGTCAAGAACAATAAGTTCTTGCAAAGTCAATAATTGAGCTTCATGAACCTCCTGCTACAGAAGCTTTTCATCCCATGTTTGCAGATCTCTTCAAGCTCCTTCATCAGCCTCCTGCTGCCTGCCTTCTTGGATCTGGTTCTGCCACTGGATTTTAAAAAGCCACTTTCTTTGTTCTGTTCTCTTCCCTTTGGTTGCAAATGAGCTTAAAGTTCCATGGGCACTTTCCACAATGCCTTGTCCTTGTGGATTATAAGGAATCCCAGTAATATTATATTTTTGACAGAAAGTCTCAAACACTCGACAGCAGTAGCCAGTTCCATTATCTGTTTTAATCTGATTTGGAACACCTAGCATAGAAAAACAAGGTAGGCAATGACTAATTTCATTTTTAGTTGCTTCTCCTAAGGTGTCATGATTGTATTGACTGTGGGAAAAGCCTTTAGCAGGAAGAGCAGACTTGTTGAGTGTCATAAATCCACAGCACAGGATGTATTTATGAATTCAATAATGCGGGAAATCCTTTATACAAACTACAGCCTTCTGTCCCAGAGGAAAATTCATACTGGGTCCAAACCTTATAAATGTGGGGCACATGAGACATTCTGTAGGTATATAAACACCTTTGTTTGGCATCAGAGAATCCTCCAGAGGAGAAAGACCATATTGGTGGACCGTATTTGGCAAATTCTTCAGCTAAAGTTCTGGCCTTGATTCACATCAAAGAGCTCACACTGGTGAAAAGCACATGAATGTAGTTGGTTGACCTGCTGCTGCTGGTATTTAATGCTATTTTACCTCCCATCCCCCCCATGACTGGTTTCCTCAAATACAAGAGAGTCTGCACATAAGACTGAGTGATCCTGCCCCCTGGCTAATTGTAATTGGCAAATAAAGATACCAACAGCTAATAGCTGGGTAGAAGTGGCATAGGTGGGGGTTGAGCTTTTCCATGTTTGGGACCATGAGGAAGAAGAGCATATAGGAGAGGACAAAGGAGAAGCAGCCATGGATTAGCTGAGCCATAAAAATGTGGTCTTGAGGGCTGCCGAGTTGTAGTTAAGAGCAGCCCAGATGGAACATAAGTAAATAGTCAGTAATAACCTAGGGTTATCAGTAGGAAAGTAGATTCTAGCAGCATGGAGGGTAGGCTGCTGCCCAACTGTTGTGCTGCTTAAGGCCTATTGTAAATATAAAGGCTGTGTGTCTTTCACCTCAACACAATGACAACTCAATGATCTAGGCAGGGTTCAAGCATGGGATTTTTGATAATTTTTACTACACATGAGTCCATTCATTGTGGGAAATATTTTAGCCAAAGACCTACCCTTAATCTCCATTAAGGAGTTCACACTGGAGAACGGCCTTACAAAGGCAGTGAATACAGGAAACTATTTAGCTTTAAATTAATATTTGTTCAGCATCATAGAACACATATCGGAAAGAAACCTCACAGGTGCAACTGCTCTTCCTCCACCCTAAGGGTAGCCTTTTTGTTACTGGTTGTTGTTCTTTGTTTTATTGATTCACTCATTTATTATTTATTCACTTTACTTCCTGCTCACTGCCCCCTCCCACAATCCTTTTCATCTCCCCTCCCCTTCTTCTCTGAACAGGTGGGGCACCACCTCCGGGTATTCCCCTGGGTACATCAAGTCTCTGCAAGGCTAGGCACATCTTCTGCCACTGAGGCCAGACAAGGCAGCCGAGCTACAAGAACATATCCCTCAGACAGACAACAGCTTTTGGGATAGCCATCACTCCAGTTGTTACAGACGCACATAAAAACCAAGCTTCACATCTGCTACATATGTCCAGGGATGCCTAGGTCGATTCTGTGTGCTCTTTGGTTGATGGTTCAGTCTCAGAGAGCCCCAGGGGTCCAGGTTAGTTGACTCTATTGGTCTTACTGTAGAGTTCCTATTCACTTTGGGGCCAGCACTCCTTGCCCCTATTCTATAGGAGTACCCAAGCAGAACCCACTGTTTTGCTGTGGGTGTCTGCATCTGTCTGAGTCAGATGCTGAGTGGAGCCTCTCAGAGGACAGCCATACTAGACTCACAAGTCATTGACTTGCCTGTGAGAGCTTTGTCCCTTGGAAGGACATTTGGTCTTCCTAAGGACCAGCCAGCCTTCCTTAGGAACACTTAGGTGTTTTCATGTCACATCAGAAAACAGAAGAATAAAGTCTCCATGCTTGCCAGTCTTACACACTGAGCAATGTTTCCTGTTTGTATGACTTTCAGTCCCTCAGCTTGCTCACCAGCACTTGCTCTGTTCAACTTGTCTTCTCAATCTCTGCTACTATTATACAGAATGAGACTTGTGCTGTATGTTCATTATAACTAATGGAGTTCATCATTTTTCTTTACACTGCTTGGCATTCCTCTCCCTTTTAGCTGTGTGGCTGCTGATTTGTGTTTGAGTGTATGAGGGAGAGTGGCCATGCACATACCACAGTGTGTGCATCGGCAGAGGACAATCTCACCCATGTTTAGGACAGGTCTCTGGCAGTCTGACTTTGTGGACTGCCAGGCTAACTGGTCTACGATCTTCTGGGAATTCACCTGTCTTCATTCATCTCTGACAGAGCACTAGGACTACAGACATGTGCTACCAAGTCTGGCTTTACACGAGTTCTGGAGTCAAACTCAGATCTCCAATAACACACAGGAGTACTCTACCCATTGACCCTTCTTTTCCTTTCATTGGGCATGATCCTATCTCCTTCTGCATTAAACTGTTTTGTTATTATTAAGTTTGGTTTTCTTTAAAGGTCTCTTATTTACTTCATGAATAGAGTACACCTCCCTGTCTTCAGACACACCAGAAGAAGCATCACACATAGCTGTGACCACAATGTGGTTCTGGAAATGAACTCAGACTATGAAAAGCAGCCATCTCTTAACTGCTGAGCCATCTCTCCACCCCTTGTTGTTTTGAAGCAGGTCTCTCTAAGACTGGCTGTCCAGAATTTGCTATGTGACCAGTGTGACAAATGGTGTCTCTCACTAGCAAACAAGAGAATCTGAGAACACCCATGTCATCCCCTGAGTTACTACACTCATTAACTGAACACGAGGGCTCAAAATCTTGTGATAAAGCCTGGAGCCATCACATGAGGTGAGTGTGCACCTCCTTTCTGTCCTGCCAGCCTGGTGAAGCCTGTGGCTGCTTACATGCTATTTGCCCTCAGACAACCCCAGTCTCAACAGTCTCATACAACTATGGTAAACTGAGCATGGGGTTCACACCTATAATCCCAGCACTTGGGAAGAAGAGACACATGGATCTCTGTGAGTTCTAGGCCAGATTGGTCTACATAGCAACAAAAAGAGAAGGGTGCAATGGCTCTCCCATGATCACCTGCTAGTCAGGGGCAGTCACCCTGCTCTGAGTGACCACACAAGTCATTTCTCTCACTGTCTCCTGGATCCTCTGATGACCTCACAAGATTCCCACTCAGCACAGAGGCAGGGCACAGAACAGAGCTGCAAGCATTTATTAAAATCAGCCTAAGAGACTGAAGGATGAGGGCACAGGTGTCAGGAATCCAACTTCAGGACAGGTCAGCAAGATAGCTCTCTGATCAGACATGTTGCAAAATGGGTTGCCTGAAACCCATTCACTTCTAAAGCTGTTATAACGTGAAAACACGCTCTTTATTTTCGATTGGTATCGCCAGTATAGTATTCCACACATTTCTACTGAAGAGCATGGTTTCCTGAAAAACAAAAAGACAGACAGAGACTTAGGTGGCTACAGGCAAGGTGCAGGACCTCAGCAGGGCTCCCCAGCCACCCATGATGAGACCACTCCTCATCCATGGGTAAGAAAATCTCCAGCAGTGAGTCAGTATCCAGCAACAGACTCTGCTCAAGGGAACTGGAGCCCACCCACAGCCTTCAGGAGGAAGCCTGAAAGCTGCCATAGCCAGGCAGGGGAGAAGAGGAGAAGGTTCTGGAAGCCATAATGGGAGCTAGAGAGGGACAAGATAGCTGAGTATGATTTTAGTGACGTCTCCAATACCTGAGGACGTGTCTCCAGGTACATTGGCTGGATGGCCATGTTAAAAATACATTCCCCATGTTGGTGTGGTAGAAATTCCTTTTTGGATAGCTCTGTGGCTTTGGAGGACCTGACACTCAAACTAAAAGTACTTTGTGAAACAGGTCGAACTGCACTGTGCATAATATACATGTCTGTAATCCAGTTATGCTTGAAACAAGAGACATCATGAGACAGCTGTGTGAGCAGCTGCAGGCACTCTCTGGGTTGGGGTGGCATTTAAGCCATTGAAGGAGGTTCTGCTGTAGCTCAGATGATGCAGTGGAAGGGGGCCTCCATCTGAGGCAGAGGAGTAGAGTCAAGGCAGATTCCAAAGAAACATGGCCAGTAGACAGAAGTTTCTAGCATTTTGCGTAGACTGGGAGTACATACCTGTTGAGAAGCCAGACCAAGGACTCCCTTGTTCCTACAATGGGTGAGAACCCATGTTTACTCAGCATGTGAGATGAATTGCAAGATCGTGCATGGAACAGCTGGATGTGTACCTGCATGCTGCATTGACATGTGCTAGGGTGAGCATGGGTTTAGTTTTTGGTTGCTGGTCACCTGACATGTATTAATGGTTGCACTGATCATTTTACACAGCCTCCCATTATTTGCTGCATGGGTGAGTGGGTTAGGAAGGACATTACCATAATTTTGGGATTCAGAAATGTGCTTATAAGTCGATCCTCTCCATAGCAGTCCTGGAGTTTTTCAAAGGCCACCCTTTCCTTGGCAGTAGCATTAAACTTTGAAAGTTGGGCATGCAGTAATATCCTACTTGGAGAGAGTGCTGCAGCATAGGTTTTGAAGAAAGGAATGCATGCTTCCGCTGCAAACACAGACAGAAAAACATGGTTAAAAGATGACAGGCTGGCTGAAACAGAGGCTCAAAGTTCCTTGCCACATCTACAAATGCCTTAACTAACCTTTCTCAGAGTCCCGCCCTCCCAAAGGCAGCTGCCTCCCAGATACAACATGGATTCCACAAGACACACACTTCTAGCAGAAAAGATACATGAGTTGACAGGCCTGCATATCTGACCTTCACGAAAGTCACACACTTGCCTCAGCTTCAACTGTGCATCTACAGGCCCTTCATCATGACTATCATCTGTCATCTGGCATACTTCTGTATCCCTGTCCCACCCACACAACTGATTGTCACCCTGATCAGAAAGTATCTTCTGAAGCTCTTTGACATTGGCGTCCCGAGGACCCTAGATCTATCTCAGGCCTCACTTAGAGATCTACATGAGACTAAGATGGGTGAGCAGGGTCCCGCTCTCACTTGTCTGGAAGCCCAGCTCTCCAATCACCAGCAAGGCCAGCAGAAGAAGTGTCCCCTTCATGGTGGAGAGTGCTAAATGCTCTTCTCAGAGCAGATCCTCCTCCTTATAAACCATTGGAGCCTGAGTCCAGCCAAACCCACCCACAACCCTGCCTCCAGAAGCTCCAAACACATTCGGGCAGGGAAACCTATCACCAGTGGGTCCCCTTCCAACTAGCATAGAAGAGGGAGCATGAGAGCCCCTCCCAATCTGAAGAACAAACAGCCTGAGAGAACCTGACATCATCAGCTTCTGGAAAGAAGTTCTTTGTACCTTAGCCAAAGAGGGGTTAGAGCTGACCTTTGTAAGCAGCCCGTGTGCTGAGCCAAATGCCCTGTGGTCCTGTCCCTCTTGTCACTTCTGCTTCCTGGTCACATTGTCACCTCTCCTGGCTCCAACCATGTCCTCTCCAAGTTAGGACAGAAAGGCACAGGGGTCAAGAGGGTTTCTGTCGCTGTAGGTAGTCAAAAACCCAAAACACTGGAGGTGCCTGAGTCAAGGTCTGGACAGAAGTATGCATTTCTGGGCCATAGTAGAGCCCTTGAACATCTTAGCTGCTGAGGCCTTTGAACTGGATCCCTGGTACATGGAGGCACTTATAGCTCTCTGTGACACTCAGCAGGGTATCCCCAGCTGTGGGTATCCTGGGGGTGGTGATTTTTTGTACCAAAATTTTCCCTTTACTCCACAGTAGCTCATTCCGTTGTCCTTCTCACTTGCCCCCCTTTAGCTCTGTCAGTAACTGTCTCAAAGGGGTTTAAAAGAAGTCCTGTGGTGAGAGCATGGCTTGATGGGGATTACCCCTGAAAAGGGGGTTTTTGGGGGGGTTCACAACCCCAGGTATGAACTCCGCTGTAAACTACATGGCCGGCCCCCAGGCATGCGGGGGGTAACAGTCTCAATCATTACCCATCCCTAAGAAGACATTTTCGGGACAAATGAGATTGTCAGTGGGGTTGCATACTTTTCTCGAGACAGGAAGTCTAAAAAGAAAAATCTCCTGTTTTAGTGTGATGGTTAACTTGAGGATCATCCTGAGGGTTTTTAAGTTGCCTGGAAAAAAAAGCACTGTTGGGGTTTTTGGCGGTAATTGATTGGGTAGACGACTTTCATGGGGGAGTGGGATAGGCTAGAGGGTTTGAAGGGCAAAAGCGGGGGACAAATTTTGCCTCTCGCTTCCTGACGTACGTGACAACCCCCCCCCGTGTCGCACTGGCCTAGCCCTGAGGGCTGTGTTTTTAAAAACTGAAAAAAAACTTTTTTTCTCCCGGGTTTTGTTTATTTCCCACAACATGGTAAAAATTGTGTTTAGTTCAAACCTTTTTGGTTTTTTTTCCCAAACACCCCCCAAAAAAAAAGGGGGGCCCCAAAGAGGGTAAAGGGTGCAAGGGCTTGTTTCAAGCATAAACCTGGGGTTAACCCCCAGGCCCCTGAGAGGGGGGGCAGCACCAAAAACCCCTGGGGTTCAGGTTATAAGAAAATTTTTTTCAAAAATAGGGGAAGGGCGGGAGCAGTCAGTGATTGAAGGTGAAGAGAGTTCAAATCCTAAAACCACCGGTGAAGAAGGAGCGCTTTAAATTGTCATTCAAACAAAAACACACCAAAAACACCAAAACCCACACACACATTCTTGGACCTCTGCCCCCACACAGGGCCCCAAAACCCCAAAAAAACATGAACACACACCTACAAATGTTTGGAAACCCCATGGGAAAACCCGAAAAAACTCCTAAAGGAGAATATCAAAAATTGGAACCAAAAAAAAAATAAAATGATACGGGGGGGTACAAATTGTGAATCACAAAAAACCCCTGCTGGATGAAGAAAAATAAACTGAGGGAAATTTCCCCGTTTTTTTTTCCCCAGAAGAATCTGGTCTGTGAGCCTTTTTGGGGGGTTAACTTCCCTTCGTTCGTGGTGAGCACATGTTTAAGAAACAGTGGTTTGGGGACAGGCCATCAGGAAGACTTGGAGTTGTCACTTGAGCCCCTGAGTTTAGCCCCAGAACCCGTGAGGAAACCAGGACAAAATGCCCCCGGAAAAAACGCCCCAGAGCTACCCTGTTTAGGCGCCCATCTAACCAAATTAGCAACCCCTTGTCAAAAAGGGCCCCCCATTTCAAAAAAAAAAGGGGCCCCGCTGTAAAGAGGACACGATTTCTTCCAGCACCACAGGGAGCTAAAAACCATCTGTAATCCAGGCAGAGGGCCCCTGCTCTCCCCTGACCTCCCAGGGAAAAAAAGCAAAAAACATGGGGGGACCCTTTTAGACCTTTAGGGAGACAATTTTATTCCCCCAAATTTACACCATAAAAAATGAAAAAAAAAAACAAAAAAAAAAAAAAAAAATCACCCGAAAAATCCCCTTAAAAAAAAATTTAAAATTAAAAAAAAGCATTTTTTAAATTTTTATATATATTGAAAAGTGGTGTGTGTGTGTGTGTGTGTGTGTGTGTGTGTGTATAAAAATGTATACATACATATCTATATGGTGGAAAGCAACTGAAGGCACCTCACTGCCTTTCCCTGGCCACCATTGCATACACATATGTTTGCCATGTGTGTTAGTTAAGATTACTGTTGCTGTGATAAGATGCCATGACCAAAACAGAGTAGTGTAGGGTCACCAGGCAGTAGACACTTGCTTAGCCACACTATGCCCTTGTCTGTACACACTATGTCCCAACCCTGTACAGAAGAAAGAAGTCCCCAGTGGGCACATTCTACAGGCCTCTGCAGCCCTCAACATGCAAGGTCATACAAACAGAGACCAGTGGGCTCAGGAGAGAGCTCACAAGTAGATATTAATACTTGGCCAAAACAGTTACCGGATGTAAATCCTGTTTGGCTCAATAACCGGTAAGTCTTCAGCAAACTTCACTCTGTCACCGGATGATATAAAGTGACAGTCAAGTGCCTTTTACAACAAACTACTTAATTCTGACTTATCAACATACTTACGATCTTTAATTTCCACTTGTCAAATTACATAAAACAAAACACTTATATAATGGAGGTAGGGGGGCAGTTTGAGCCCAAGCCTCCTGAGTTATGTGGGAAGATGGTGTTGAATGATTTAAGAAGGATCTTGTTTATAGACTTGAGAGGAGTGAGATAGCCCTTTTGCCAGTCTAACCAGCATTTGTGAAGACCTCCTATGTGTGTTGATCCTGGGAGAGAGAAATGCCCTGCTCTCTTCAGCCTTTAGACATTAAAGAACACCAAAAGGCAGCCAATGCAAGAGGAGCTAGGGAAGAGGAAGCAGGGTTTAGAGTCTTCCCTATGGTGGAGGTCGGGTGTGTTCTTATACACAAGGGAGCCATGGCACTGCGGGTTGTAATCTGTGTTGTGTGCTATGACAAAGACCATGACCAGGAATCTGTGTTGTGATGCTATGACAAAAGACCCAAGACTAGGTAATGCATATGGAAAGCAGTTAATTTGCTTCATGGTCTGGAATCTTGAAAGTCCAAGACAGAGCAACCTTAGGTAGCCATGGCCTTGTGCTGTCTGAACACAGGGTACACAGGAGAAGGGCAACAGGGGATTGTGGAAGACAGAGAGCAGAGGCTCCACCCTGCTTCTCAAGCACCCAACACATAATGCTCAGACCACCTCACTGGGAACCAAGGTCAACAGGGGTGTTTGGTGGGCGTCCTAGACATGTTGGACCCATAGCAGGCTCTCCCTCTGATATGTTGGGGCACACCTGCCTCGGCTTCCCACAAGTGGGGATCACAGGTGGGAAGCACCATGTCTTTCCCTCATTTCTTTGGACTTTGGCAATCACCTGACTAATCTGTGTGCACGTAAACCTGGAATTTACCATTTACCTAGCATCTTTGTCAATTACCTGTCTGAGATCCCTGTAACTTTAAGTTTTTTCAAACTTTATTTTAATGATGGTTCTTAAACACTTTGTCATCCCCTGCAACCAACTACCCACCAGAGGTAGTAGAAAAGAAAGGATTCGAAGGAAATGGACCTGTTTAGAAATGGTTCTTTGAAGCAGCTCCTGTCTGTGTTGTCTGGAAATCGCCAGTTCAATCCACAGGTCGACAGCAGCAGTTCGATCCACTCTCAAACACTTCACCGCTATAACAGCAGTGCAGTTTGGTAGAGTCGGGATAGCAAACATGATTCAGCAGTGGTGGCACTACCTAGCAGAGGCAGCCAAGTCTCAGCTGGGGCTGGGACAGCAGGAGGGATGAGGGAAGACTCCTAGGAGAAGTTCTCCAGTGTGCCTCTCAGGAATAGAAGATCAGCAAAGATCCAAGACCAAAGAGCGTTACACAGTTAGCTGTACCAGCAAGTCTAACTCAACCTCTGTCACTGTCAAGTTCTATTTATATTCCTTCCAAGTGTCCTCTATGGGTCTTCTCTCAGCACGGGAGTCTGTCTCCACTGACATTCCTCTGCCAATCTGCCCAAGTCCACGGAAGTGGAAAGAAACTGCAACACACCACCGGAAGTGTTTCTGGTACCTTTCTCTCTATGGAGTCCTGACAAAGGCAGCTTAACTACACAGTGTAAGGCGGACAAATACATGTGTGTCATTGTCAAAGAATCTATCATCATGTGTCCTTTCACACGTTTGCTGTAGCAGAAAATCCTTTCACCTGTGTCTGCTTCAACCAAATGTTCTTTCACAACTCTCCTTTGCGTTTCACCTCTGTTTCCTTCACGATAATCCTTCACATATTTGCCCCAGCAAAACAGCATCCAACACAACTGATTCTCCAACGAACCCTTAAATTTCCATTTTAAATTCCTTATTCACAAAGATAGAAATTGGGCCTGGGCAAGGGAATGCTCTCCAGGGCTGGCTTTGGCCTCTTTCTTTGTCCTCCATGTTTGGCAGCAGGGAGCAGAAGCTGGCTGAAAATGAAGTATATATTCTAGCTAGCCTCTATAAAAGACACAAAGACTTGGAATTTTATTTGAAGAGCTGTAATGGATTGGGAAGGTTCTGAGCTATTCTAACTTACATCCAATCCTTGGCCCCATGTTATTGCTGTTTAAGTGTCCCCCAGGCTTATTTCTGCTCCATCAGCCTGTCCTCATGTCCACTTCTCCTGTTCACATGCCCTTGAACCATCAGGCCTCATGGTAGCCTTCCCCCCTCTCCATCTTCTTTCTCCTCTCTCTCATCTTCATTCTCCTCATGGTCCCTTTTGACAACTAGAAGCCCAGTAACCAAAGACCAGAATACTTCTCTTCTCTCTAGTAATTGGCTTTCAGACACATTTATTTACCCAAAGAATAAGATGAGCAGAATTTACATAGCAACATTTGGTGTATGTGAGAATTTGCTTACCAAATTACAAGATTACCAAAGAACCAAAGGGTTGGGGGGTGTCCAGATCCTGGAGTCCAGTACTTAGCATTTGAACACACAGCAGGAGGAGACAATTCCAACACTGGCAGGTGATAGAGGCAGCAGCACTACCCTCTGGTGAGCAGTCCTCACACTAGCATGGGACCCAGAGGCCTAGCTATGCTGCAGATTCCTCCACAGCATGGACAGGGAGCTGAGACTCCCTGAAACCCTGAGGTGAGGGGGCTCTAGACCCTGGTGGAGTCTCCAGAGACTGCACAGCTCTCTCCACCTATTCTGGAAAATAAGGCCCTAAAGTTTCTGTCCTCTGGATCCCTTTCCACCTTCCTCAGTGTCTGCCTCTGCCCTCTCTTCATTCCATGATCCTACTGTCTCCTGCCTTCCCTTGTCCAGTGCTTCAGCTACCACATGGCAGCAAGGCACTTGGCCTGTTTCACAGCTCAACCTGCTGACCACTCAGCTTTCACACCCCTGTCTCAGCCTTTGCTCTGCTGTCTTCTGCCTCCTCCATAACTGTCTATTCATCCCACACTTCCTAAAGAAGGACAAAATAACTCTCAAGAGAAGACTTTCATGAGGCCTAAAATGGCAATACCAGGGGGACAGCTCCAGTGAGTCTCCTGGCTGAGTCAATGGGTTTAAGCAGTCTGCTTCCAGAGTAGGGAGCAGAAGGGCGCCTACCACAGCTTTCACAACAGTCCCTCTGCGGTGGGGGATGTTCCCCTTCTGGTCCAGTTAGATATCGTTGAAGGGTCATCTAAAATTCTGTGGTAGCAAATCTCAGCTGAACACACCGGCACAAATGGACTGACACTGAGCCTTCAGAGCTGGGGAATCAGCTGACATTGGACTCTAGTTTTTCCAGGGTAGCTGTGGAATATTCAAAATGACAGTCATGCTGGCTTTTTGACCAGTAGTCAGAGTAGCTAGAGCAGCAACGCATAGTCTGGCAGTGGCCAATTAGGGGATCAGGTCTCTCCAAACTGAAATACTCTTGCTTAGTTATGAGACAATGAACACAAGGCACTTGCAGTGTGAATTTAATGAACACACTAATGATGGTTATTAACAGGGTCTTGTTGTGTAATTCTGACTGGCCTGGAACTTTCTGTGTAGACCAGGCTGGCCTCTAACTCACAGAGATCAGCCTGCCTCTGTCTTTTAAGAGCTTGGATCAAAGGTGTAGGTCACCATAGCTGGCCTTTGCTAACAGATTTTGACAGTACTTACCACCAGGCCCTAGGAAAGCTGGATTCACCACACATACACCAAAGCATACACACACATATACACAAACGCACACACCCCTTTCTCAGGAGGGTTATGAGCTCAAAACCAACCTGAGCAAGATCCTGTCTCAGAGAGAGAGAGAGAGAGAGAGAGAGAGAAAAGAGAGAGAGAGAGAGAGAGAGAAGAGAGAGAGAGAGAGAGAGAGAGAGAGAAGAGAGAGAGAGAGAGAGAGACCTAAAAACACAAAACATAAACCTCAACCACAGGTTTAAGAGGTCAAGGTTAGGCAGATGTAGCAGTGCTTGCCTTTAATTCTAGCACTCACATGGGAGAGAGGCACAGAGACCTCTGTGAGTTCAACGATACCCTGGTATACTTAGTTCTAGGACAGCCAGAGCTGTGTAGAGAGAATCTATCTCAAAAAAACCCAACCAACAACAACAAGAAGGTCAAGTTGAAGGACGCCTACAACAGCAGGAGAAGCTTGGGTTCAGAGACTGGTTCAAGGGAAGCCACAAACAAATAAAGGATAGGGGCAGGACACAGACAGGGCAGGGGTCACAATGGGCAGTGGCCTGAGGTCTGGCTTGTCTAGACACTGACTGTGAGTAAGACTCTTAACTAAACACTGAGGTCCCCAGTGTGACAGGGGACACAGGCCTCACTGTGGAGGTCTGACTGAGAGGCCATTTGACCCTCTCCCTAGTCATACTTTCCTTTGCCTATCACATGACTTGTGACCTTAAGAAGATCACCAAGAAGGGGACTAGGCTGAGCCAGGTTGTTGGCCAGGATCTTATCCTCTTGCCAAAATACACACTTCCCCATCACACAAACAGCCTCAGGAAGTTCCAAGACATGTCCTGGGTCGGGCCTGGCAAGGCTCAGACATGGGACCCTGCTTCCCCACTGAGCAGCCCAGGGCAGTTATAAAAAGGGACCAAGCTGGGTAGGAGCACCTGCTGCCATTACCATGAAGCTCGCTGGTGCTCTGGTGCTCCTCGGGGCCGCCCTGCTCCTGACTTCAGGGGGAGGTGGGTATTACTGTGTGGGGATCAGGGATGCAGGCTCTCCAGACTCTCACACCCTCCATCCTGTGCGTGTGCTGATGCCTGTCTTTCAAGGAAGGGTCACCTTGTCTTTGTGTTCCAGATTGTGGCATTTGCCCAGTTATAGAAGAAAAAGCTCAACTATTTCTTCATGGGACCCCAGAAGAGTATCTCGAATTCGTGAAGCAATACAAAGATAGCCGTCTCGTACTGGAAAATGCTGAAAAAATCAAAAAATGTGTCGATAGCAAGTTCACAGAGGAAGACAAGGCACATGCAAGCGCTTTCATTGTGAGTCTCTATGTCTGTCTAGGGCGGGGCTTGTGCTCCTTCCTACCACTGAAGTTTCTCTGAGGATCCAGAAATGTGACACACCTGACTGAGGATGTCAGGAGGATGGGGCAGGAAGGGACTCTCAGGCCACATGAGCTTAGCCTGGCTGTTCAGCTCAGCCAAGCCACACTAGATCCCTGGAGTTTGCCCTCCATCAGCCTTCCTGACACAGCCTCCCAAGTGTAGCTGCACAAACACAGCGGCTGGCACCTTCTCCAGCCTGGGTCTTTATCCTAACTTTTCAAGCCTATCTCCCCAGCCCCACAACACTCATCTGTTCTCCTGCTCTCTGTGCCTCCAAGGCCACTGTACACGCCAGGCCTAGATATTTAAGGACTTTAAAGTGAACCCTCTTGTCCCTAGAACTAGTAGGATTAGACATTGCCTCAGTCACATATGTCAGAGGGTTGTCATCATCATGTGACAGGAGTCAGTTTCCTTGTGGGGCTCTAGCTGCCCACAGGCTCACCTGGAGCCCATCCTGTCCCACTTGTGCCTATGGTGTCTCACAAGCTGGCTCCTCCCACCTGTCTCTATTGGAGGCTCTTTACAGACCTTGTCTCAATAGGTTAGGGTCAAGGCTCCCTGGCCCTGGTCAGACCCAAGAACAACTGCAAACCAGCTGCCGGTCCTTACAGGAGGTATCCCCATGCATGGACAATGGGCCATTAAGTCTCCTTTACCTCTGAGGCCTCACTTGGCTTTCTCTTTGCAGGAAAAAATAAAAGCCAGCGCGGTATGTTGATGGGTACATCTTTGCTGTCAAGGAAGCCACTTGCCTGCTCTCCTGCATAGATGCAACAAGCCCTACCCCTTCCCCCCAGGTGTCTAAAAACAGGAATCCAACAATAAAAGTCTTGCAATTCACAGGGAGCCTGGATTTTTGGATTTGAGGTTGGATCTGATTGGGTGGAAGGATGTTGCAGGGACAACCAGTGGGACTTTGATATACCACAGCTCAATTGTGGTGCTGCCAAAATGCCCTGCAGAATGCATTAGAGAATGCTAAGAGACCACAGTCACTACACCAGAGTATTTGTCTCTTTGATGGGACAGGGTCCACAGGGCACATACACGACCTCCCAGAGTAAACTCCCCAGGAACATGGAACACAGTAGGGCCAGGGACACTAAGAGTCTGTTGAGGACCACACCGGCTCTAAATAGTAGAATCTGTCCCTACTCCCCAGTGCTGGGGACACAGACCAGTTGTCCAGTGTATGTGTGTCCCTGTGCTTTTCTTGGCCTCTGTTTCCCATCTAGAAGACAAAATTAAAACTATCTACCTCCAAGGCTGTCATGAGGCTTCCTGCCCCTCACAGAGAACAGAAGTTCAGCCTGGAAATCCATGTGGGTCCTGGCCAGAACCAGAACTCCATTTATGCTAATATCAACTACCCAGTTCTGAACCCAATTACGTCCCCACTGGGTGTTACACGGAGTGGGACCCAAGATGCTAGAGCTTTAGGACCTGTCCTGCAGCTCTGCTCTGTGGACATGTCTGGAAGTCTTTCCCACACCAGTCACCATAGAGTTCCCTTGAGGCCAGTCCCTAAGGCCGTGTGCCTTACTGCTCCATCAATGAGCCATGTCCTTACATGGGTCCCAGGCTCACACCACCAGGCATACCCAGAAGAATATATACAGGTTCCTCATGATGCTGAGGTTTATGGAAGGCCCTAGGGGTACAGGCTTTCTCATTATAGGGCATGGTCTGAAAAGAGTAAAGTGTATTATTCTTTTTCATAAGGCTGTGATAAAATAACCATGGCTGAGTATTTATAAAGAAAATTCTCATCATTTTGAAGGCTCCAGGTCCAAAGTCCTGCAGCCTCATGTTTTCATCTCTGTCAAGGACCGCCTCACCAGCAGAGAGACAGAAAATAGCATGAGACACTGGGGACCTACTCACCCAGTCTATAGCATTTGTCCCTTCCCAGGGCAACACCCCAGAGACCTAATCACCTTTCTAGTTGTCTCCTGCTTCTCAATCGCATCATATCTTGAGACCCTACGGTGGGAACTAAGCTTTCAGCATCTGAACTCTTAGGGGACACAAGGAACCAGGTTCAAACCAAACATCACAGGAGGAAACCATCTTGCATAGACTGAGGCCTGAAGTCTGTGACCCAGGCCTTCAACTCACCAGTGTCTAGCCAGAGCTTGCTTTTGAAGGAGGCCTCCTGCCTTCTGGGAGCTAAGGGTGGTTTAGGGACTATGAAGATGCTGTGACCTAGCTCTCTTTGATATACATGTGGGACACAGGAGGCTATTCTACCATACTTCCTTCTACAGATTTAAAAAAACAAAAAAACAAAACAAAAACAGAGCTTCTTTGTTTGTTGCACAGCTCAGTCCACGGCATGTGCAGGCTTTGAACTTGACTAACGGAAGCACTACAGAAACTAAGAATCCTGAGCTTCTCGGGAGATGGGCACCAGGTGGATTGGTAAGGCCTGGTCTTAAGCAGATACTGCCCTAAGCCTCCATGAGACTGCCAGTGTCATATGTGAGAGCCCAAAGTCTGAGGAGGATATGAGTGACAGTTTGTGCTCCCTAGAACACAGGTGCTCCTCTCCACACAGTCCTTTGGGGACTTGCTCCAGAGTGACATCAGCTACTGTCCCTTCAACTTCTTGGTAGCTTTCTCTGGCCTGTAGAGTCAGAACTACCTGGGATCGGAAGGAATCAGGATTATATGACCTTCCAGATCTTTCTCTGTCTGACATCCAAGCCAGTACACTGAACTCCCTGCAGGCTGTGTGGTGTACTCCAGCCTCTAGCTTTGAGAGCTGCCATCCATGATCGGGTGTTAGTGTTGCAGCTGTCATTTCTGCTTCTGCAAGTAACCCCAGTAAAACTCACTGGGTCACCAACCGGACTTCTGTGGTACACATACTTTCGTCATCGACTCCCTATCTGTAGTGAATAAAGATTTGTTTACATCTTCCCAGGAGTAGTGTCACACAATAGCCACTGAGATGACTTGGTGGGTAAAAAGGTCCTTGTCACCCAGCCTGACAACCTGAATTTGATTCCCAGGATTCACATGGTGGAAGGAGAGATCTGATTCCCCCCAAGTTGTCCTTGAGCAGCCACAGGTACCCCTGCCATGCACAGACACATACATACACATACATACACATACATACACACTCAAACAGTATTTTTAAATGTAATCAAAATTTAAAGTGAATGAGGTGCAGTGTGGTACACACACATTTAATTCCAGCACTTGGGAGACAGAGGCAGACATACCTCTGAAAGTTAAAGGCCAGCCTGGTCTACACTGTGAATTCCAGAACAGCCGGTATTACTATTGTATAACAGCTTCCTCCAAGATTGAACTATTCCAGCCTGCAGGAAGTTCCTTAAGCAGGAAGGTAAACAACTCAAAATAGCTCTAGGAAGTTCCTAAAACAGAGTTCAGTATGACAAAATAACCAAGAAAAGCTGAGAGTCCAATGGCAGAGCTGCCTGCGTTCTGTAAGGTGTTCCAGGATTCCCGGCTTTGTGGCAATGGTGGCGGCTGGGGTGGACCTTGATGATGCAGCTGTCTTTGAGTCAGTTCTGCTCCTGCAAATAACCACCTACTCCTGTAAGTAACCCCAATAAAACTCATGGGTTCACCAAGTTGGATTTCTATACTTTGGTCTGTCATTCACCCTATCTGGGTGAATAAACATTGTGTGCTGTGTCTCACCAGGAAAGGTTTTGTCAAGCAACAACTACATAGTGAGATTCTGACTCAATCAATCAATAAATAAATAAATAAATAAATGGGATCTCAAGGAGACAGTTTGCATATCCATGTTCACAGCCAAACAGTTTATAGGCATAAAAATATAGCAATAACTTAACCCGTCATTCCTGCAGAGGACAGGGGTTCATAACCAGCACCCACAAGGCAGCTCACAGGCACATGCTAGTCACACACACATGCATACACACAGGGAAACAAACACAAAAAAAAACTGAGTACGAATGAATGTTTTTTAAAAAAATGGAGAAAGAAGTCACCCACAGGGCATTGGACTAAGTGCAATGAATCAGCGGAAGACTTGGCTTGTTCAGCTCCTGTGAGTGAGATCACTCTCCGGTGTGTGTCAAATACCTGATAGAGACAGCCTAGAGGGGAAAAGGTTCATCTGACCTCAGCCTCCAGAAGCGTCAGTCCAACAGAGCAAGGGATGGCATGGTGAGATGGCAAGTGGGATGATGGTAGATTGGGGAGCAGAAAGAAGGGCATGCAGTGTCTCCTACTATATGATGGGCCTTCTCTGCCTCAGCTAATCCTCTTTGAAAATGTCCTTGCAGATGCGTTCAGAGATGTGCCTCCTCCTAAGTGACTCTAAATCCAGTCAAGTGGACAAGTGAGGTCAAGCCATGAGCTTGGAGGGGATGATGAGGAGTTGCCAAGGGTATAAAACTTCTGCCGTGCAAACTAGAAAGTCTCTAGAGGTCTGGAGAGTTGGCTCAGTGGTTAAGAGCACTGTCTGCTCTCTCAGAAGACCCAGGATGGATTCCTAGCACTATGTGGTATCTGTGACTCAGTTCCAGGGGATCTGACACCCTATTCTGATCTCCATGGGAATCATGCATGCATGCGACTTACAGACACACATGCAGGCAAAATATCTATATACATAAAATAAAAATAAATAAATCTTTTTTTAAAGGTATCTAGAGGGCTGGAGAAATGGCTCAACAGTTAAGAGCACTGACTGCTCTTCCAGAAGTCCTGAGTTCAATTCCCAGCAACCACATGGTGGCTCACAACCATCTGTAATGGGATCCGATGCCCTCTTCTGGTGTGTCTGAAGACAGTGACAGTGTACTTATACACATACAATAAATAAATATCTTTAATTTAAAAAAAAAAAAAAAAGGTGTCTAGGGGCCACATGCTTTAATCCCAGCAGAAGCGGAGGATATCCTTGAACATGGGTGACAGCTCACAGAAGCTGGGAACCTGGAACACACTGCATAGCTCTTTATCTTTTGTGCATACAAACTATATCCTACTTGTCACATTTCAATTAGCAGGAAGCAGGACTGCAGAAGCCAGAAAGCAAAGCTAGTACATTCAGAGACTTTGCTGAAATGATGGGTCAGGTCTGTAATGAATTAGTTCTTTGTTCCTATTTGGTGGGTGCTAGGGCCCAGATGCTGGGTTTTAAGGTCAGAATGGTGTCTCTAACATGGCTTGTGTTGTGCTAAGGTCTGAGACTTGTTACAATGGATTCTAGGAACCAAACTCAGATCCTCTACAAGGGCACTATATGTTCTTTTGCTGTCGTTTTTTGTTTGTGTGTGTGTGTGTGTGTGTGTGGTTTTTTTTTCAAGTTATGGTTTCTTTATCTAGCCCTGGTTGTCCTAGAACTCACTCTGTAGACCGGGCTACCCTCAAACTCAGAGATCTGCCTGCGTCTGCCTCCCAAGTGTTGTGATTAAAAGCGTGTGCCACCACTGCCTGGTGAATAGTGGGTCTCTGAAAAAGGGAACCCCTTAGGCTGCTGTGAATGACAGCATGGAGTTTTGCCTCTGTCCCTGCCACCACATGGGACCTCATGTACTCTCTCCACTGTGCAGAACCTTGTAGACAGCGACTGTCCTCTGACTTCAGACTGCCCCTGGGTTATGTGACATCCATGGGTGTCGCGCCCAGCTCCGCCGAATAAGCAGACGCGGCAACACAGGATTCTTCCGACAGCACTCTTTATTGTTCAGCTCTGTTCCAAGATGGAGAAGGACACGAGCTCGGAGAGCTCGTCACTTATATAGGGCTTGGTGAGGCGTGTGCGTCTCCTATTGGTGCTTTAGCAAGGACCAATCAGACTAAAGCAGCTTGCATCACTCTGTGGACAACTGCGCATGCGTCAACTCTCGAGAAGAACCAGGAAGTAGGAAACCGGCGCCATCTTCTAATGGAGGAGCGGCTCCCGACATCTCCCCCTTTACTTTATAATAAAATGTCAAACGGATGCACCACTACGTCACTGATCAGCCAAAAGCTTCCTCAACTTCCAGCGTTCGAAGTGATCGTGTGGGCGAGACTCTGTACACCTTAATCCCGTGCAATGGGAACACGAGCCCTGGGAGATGTACAGATCCGCTCGACCACACTCTGGTGCAATGGGAACCTGAGCCCTCAGAGATGTCTGGTCAGAGCAGAGTCTCAATGTCTGAGCATATTAAGCCAAGCTTGGGGGGATGCTCCCTGTTCTACCGCAAGTAATGCCTGCGCGATGACCACTTTGTCATGTCGCTGTTGTCTTTTCAGTTTGCTAAGCATCCAAAGAGAGAGCACTAGTCCACCAGCCAATAGTAACCAAATAATCCTACTCCTACCCACTCCTTAAAATAGGAGAAGGCTGAGGTTATCCAGGTGGAAAATCCTTGAGTGAAGGATATATCTAGACGGGTGGAATTAATTTGAATAATAGCCAATCGTAACCTTTTCATGGTATCATCGAATTCTGTTGACCAATTATATTGTAATAAATGAGAAAGTTCCTTAGAGAGGTTGGCTGCCCTAGTAAAGTTTTCATATTGGACGGAAGTAACACACAAGCCGGGGTATTTTGTTTCGCACCCCAATTGAGCCAATTGCCACAATATATCTACCTGTTCTTGAACCAGATCTATACGTTGATTAACTATCATCAAACCACCCTTCAATTGGGTATTTAGAGAGGCTTGTGTATCAATGGCTTGAGTAAGGGAAGATGACAAATTATTTAAGGTATTAACAGTGGCCACTTGTCCTGACAGGGCCAATGAGGAAACAGTCAAGGAGGCAGCAACTGCAGAGGTAGCTATGATGGCCACGATAGCAGCCATGATACCAAAATCGCGTTTTTGTCTAAACAAGGTTAATGAACTATCAGTCTGCACAGGAATGGGAACAAAACGGGGCATGCGAGCGACAGTGGCAGTCTCAAAGCTAGAGGCATTCCAACACAAGGTATAAAAACAATCAGTAGAATTACAAACTACCCATATAAAAGGGGGCCATAAACAAACGGGGGTGGGTGCCACCGTTTTAAGATCATTATAGAGAGCACCTTTCAAATCATCTGAGGCAATATCGTCTATTATAGTAGCCTGGCCCACAGCTCCACCCAGTATCATCGACAGGGGAGTGATATCTGAACAACTGCCATTGATGCCACATAATAGCCAAGTATCAAAGGGATTGATGTCATGACGAAAAGGATCCATCGTAGTAAAATTCCATATCCCTCAAGGGGTGAGATGGTGAAATGTCCTTTTGGGAGCGTGTGAGCTCTTCGACTCTGACACCCTGTCCATGGAAGTATGCTGGTGGGATCTGGTTGACTCCCGGTACAAAAGGGAGCGTATTGCGGTTGATGCTTCCACGGGTGCCCTTCAGTTTTTATCTTATAGGAATCTAAATGGGGCCACCATCCAAAAAGAACAGTAGCATTGGCTGTAAGCACGTATTTTGCTGTTCTCTGTTCCTTTTCTAGATGTGCATAAGAATAGTTCCCCAACTGAATACAGCCATTCCCAGTGGTCATATTGACAGTAAAACAAAGACTGCCGTTGATCTTCCAAGTATCATTGGCGGGAACTTTGGCTAGGTCTTTGTTCATAGGTAAATATGGTAGACCCAAGGTATCATTAGTGGTGAAGAATCTGGGGAACACCTGCGCGTTATGCATGATCGGCATAGGTCTCGGGAACGTTGTCATAATTCCCCATCTCAGCTGCGGTTGTGGTGGTGGGTGTGTGGTCGCACATAACAGCGTCAGACTCAGCAGCCACAGGATCAGGCTCAGGGGGCTTCCCATCTTGTTTTACCAGCCGGGTCAGTCGTGCCGGGACCCAAATCGGATTGTCTTGATCCTGCGGGAAAACACAAATAGCTCCCCTGGATCTTATAAGAACGGGATCCGGGCCTTTCCATATATTATTAATGACATCTTTCCATCTAACCTCCTCTCGCAAAGAACTAGGAGAGGCATGTCTGTCTGCTGCAGATTTGCCAGCAGAATCCAAATTTAAAAAATTTAAGGTAAATAAGGCCAGGGAGGTGGAGATCTTAGGTCCTTTGCCAGGGCCTATCCCCCTTTCTGTTTTTGTAATGTCACTTTGAGGGTGCCATTGGCACGCTCCACAATGCCTTGTGCTTGTGGATTATATGGCAGTCCAGTGATATGGCGCACACCCATACGCAGACAAAATTGTTGAAAAGTCTTGGACGTATAGGCTGGCCCATTATCTGTCTTTAACTGTTGGGGTTTCCCCCAAGCTGCCCATGCCTCTAAGCAGTGGGTGATCACATTGGCCACCTTTTCTCCTGAGAGAGGCGTGGCATGAATAATGCCAGAACAAGTATCTACTGATACATGAACATATTTTAACTTTCCAAATGACGGAAAATGAGTAACATCCATTTGCCAGATGTGTAGTGGTAGAAGTCCTCGAGGATTAACTCCCAGGGACACAGAAGGTCTAAAATCTGCACAATCTGTGCATTTAAGAACAATATCTCGAGCTTGAGCACGAGATAAATTAAATTTGATTTTAAGAGTGTTTGCTGGCACATGATACAGCTGGTGAAATTGTGTGGCTAGCTGAACAGGATCTTGACTCAGCATGATCTGCCTGGTGGCTTTATCTGCTAGCTCATTAGCAGCAGCCATAGGTCCAGGTAATAGAGAGTGTGCTCGTATATGAACAATGCAGAAGGGATGTATCCTACCTCTAATGATATGTTGAATCTCAGAAAACAGGTGGGCTACAGTACTTTTAGACTGAATGACACCCACCGTCTCCAATATTTGAACTGCTTTCACTACATAATGGGAATCTGAAATTATATTTAGGGGTTGATTAAATTGTTTTAAAACCACTGCAATCATTGCACATTCTACCAATTGGGGAGAGGTGTAATCAAAAGGAATTTTAACAACTTCGCCTTCCACAACGTAACTTCCTATTCCAGTATTAGAGCCATCGGTATACACATCTGTTGCATTTTCAATGGGTTCAACTTTGGTTATGGTTGGAAAAATAATAGCATTGTTTAAGACAAATTGTAACAAAGGGTGTTTTGGAAAATGATTATCAATGGTGCCCGAATATGAGCATCTTAAAATGGCCCAAACATCAATAGTAGAACACAGCACTTGTACCTGATGTGCTGTATATGGAACAATAAGAGAATCTGGGGGAACACCAAAATGAGTTATAGCTTGTTGGATACCTCTTAGGGCCATGTCTCCAACTGTAGAAGGGTAATGGCTCAACACTTTTCCTGGAGAAGTGTGGGGATGTATCCAAAGCAATGGACCATATTGCCACAACACAGCAGTAGGCTGTTGTGGGGAAGGAATAATACATAACTGGTAGGGAGCATTTAAATCAAAGCGAACAAGCATAGCATTCTTCAAAGACTCTTCTACCATATCTAATACTTTAGCTGCCTCGGGAGTCATCGCAGTGGCTGACATTCTTTCTATTAAACTTGTAGTATAAGCTGCGCTAACTCCGTAAGTCTGTACTGCTTCTACCACAGCTTTAAGAGACTTTAAGTCTAATGCTTGATATTGTCTCACACCATTTTCCTCCCACACAGGAAATGCTCTCGAGATCTTTTTCCTCTCTTTCTCTGATATATAGGAAGTGGATGTTGGTAGCCAAGTTGGCTTCCTCTCCGACCTGGCTGTTTCCGCCCTTCCCTCAAGGGGGGGGGGGGTGAAGGGCGGTACCCCGGAGCACATGGAGGATCTGGTCTATACCGCTCCGCCTCATATTTTGCGGCTTCCTCCTCTAATTCTGCCTGCTCTTCGGGGTCTAGATCTCCCAACATCGAGTCATCATCGTCAGAGGACGTCTCCCCTTCTGAGGATAACTCGGCCCTGGGTTCTCGAATCGCGCCAAACTTGGATATATTTTTGGCGGTTTCTCCTCTTTTTCTTCTCCAACTGGCCTCAAACTCTGCCTTGTTTTACTAACCCTATCTTTTACCGTCTTCTTCTGAGATCTCTCTTTCCCTTCTAAACTCTTTTTCTTTTCTGCTTCTGATATACTGTCTTGGTGGTCATCTAAAAGTCTCTGCCTTCTTTAACTTCTTTCTCACATCTCTCGTCTGAAATGCAGGATTTAATCAGTTTGAATAATGGCCAAGTACCCGGCCGCAGCTTCCCTTTCTCTTTCTCATTTGCCAGATCCCTTCCTAATTTTGTCCAAGACCCCATAGTCAAGGACCCAGATGTAATAAACCAAGGAGCGATCCTATCTACCTCCTTCAAGAAACTTATGATAACCTTTTCTGGAACCTTTAAATGTCTCCCTCGAAGCAGCGCCCGCACCGCTTCAGACATAGGCTTCAGTTGTTGGTTTCCCATACTTCCTTTATCTACAGGAGCGGGAATGCCTGCTCAGTTATCTACCTGAGACTTACAGCCGGCTATTCAATGTTACAGAAAGGGTACGTACAGATCTTGTCACGCTTCCCACAATTCAGACAAAAGCAGCAAAACAAGCCGAAAATGAAAGCGAGCAATATAATCAGAATGACCCACACAAAACTAATCATACCTTGCAGAAAAGCGCCTAGGCTCCTCATGCTGCCAGTTCTGAACCCTCTCCCGACGAGCAGTCCGGGGTCCTTCGAGTCGTTCCTTCGCCCGGGGTTCGGCCGTTCCCGGGTTTCCGGCACCACTTTGTCGCGCTCAGCTCCGCCAAATAAGCAGACGCGGCAACACAGGATTCTTCCGACAGCACTCTTTATTGTTCAGCTCTGTTCCAAGATGGAGAAGGACACGAGCTCGGAGAGCTCGTCACTTATATAGGGCTTGGTGAGGCGTGTGCGTCTCCTATTGGTGCTTTAGCAAGGACCAATCAGACTAAAGCAGCTTGCATCACTCTGTGGACAACTGCGCATGCGTCAACTCTCGAGAAGAACCAGGAAGTAGGAAATCGGCGCCATCTTCTAATGGAGGAGCGGCTCCCGACACATGGGCTGTGTGATCCTGGTCTAGAACCCATCTGCTTCAACACCACTTTCAGAGTCAGGCTACGCCTGAATTCTCCAGAACTTGTGTGCAAGAACTTGCTCAAATTTTGGTAAAGAAATGCAAGCAATGGGCAAATGTTAACTCTGATCTGTGTGCAGACACCAATCCTTGCTCCAGGCTGACTGCCTCTGAGCCACCGCTGGCACAGTCACGGTTCTGTAACTCCCACACAAACATCAAGAACTTTCAACCCTCCTTCCTCAGTATGTCCTGTCACTCCAGAATCAGTTAAGGACTCCAGCTTTTCTCATTCCCCTCTCCCACCCACCACTAGACTACTATGCCAGCGGTGGTTAGAATATGCTTGGCCCAGAGAGTGGCACTATTAGGATGTGTGCCTGTAGGACTTTCAGGTCTCATTTTGAACTTGGAATTCACTGTTCTGGGGTGCATTCTGGGAGGAGTACATTCCTTAGCCAGAGGACCCTTGCTGGATTAACATTCAGAGGAGGAAGGGAGAGGCTGATTAACATCCCTCAGACCACAGAGGAGGGAATCTACCTGAGGGTGAAGAGGGCCCAGAGCATGTAGACACATTCCAAGAGAGGGGCCCAGGATGGGAGGCGGTCAGGACCTGGGCAACCTTTTATGACACTCATTGTCATGATAGAAATGTGCGAATCTTAGTCACCTAGAGACCAGACCTGGGAAGATCAGCCTTTGTGGTCCTTTGTGGTTGCCCTCGTGAACTCTGTCTAAGAACTGCTCCCAGGTTTTGTTCCGGGCTCTCTTGCCTGCATGGAGAGAGTCCCCGTGCACTGGTATCATTAAACCTCATGTTATTGCAGCGAGTCCCGTCCGTGTGCTTCTGGGAACAGCATCCCCTGGTTTGGGATCTTACAGTCCAACACGCCCTTGTCAAAGGAAATGTGTCACCGTGGGAATGGGCTTTCAGACCCTCCTCCTAGTTTGCCTGCAAGTCAGTCCCGTCCCAGCTCCCTTCAGATCAAGACGTAGAACTCTCAGCTCTTTCCCCAGAACCATGTCTGCCTGGATGCTGCCATGCTTCCTGCCATGATGAAGATGGACTGAACCTCTGAAACTGTAAGCCACCTCAATTAAATGTTGTCCTTTATAAAAGTTGCCTTGATCATAGTGTCTCTTCACACCATGAAACCCTAACTAAGGCAATGTCTTCCCATCATCCAAATGCTTATAGTTATGAATGGGATAGATTGCAGTCATCATTATGCTATTAATGTATATATCAAAATATAGGTCTTTGTACCTTAAGTATAGACAATTAAAATGATCAGGCTCAATGGTGCATGCCTGTAGTCCCAGCTACTTGGTATTTTTGTAGCAGGGCCCAAGACTTTAGTAAGCCCCAAGACCTTGTCATGACTGATTCCATGATGGAAGCACTGTTAGTATTCTGTCTAAACTCCACCTCCACAGTTATCTGGCAACAGCCAGGTAGGCCTGCCCACTATAAAAGGGGCAGCTTGCCCCCTCCTCTCTCTCTTGCTCTCTTGATCTCTTGCCTCTAGCTCCTCTCTGTCCCCTCGCCCCTCCTCCCTTCCCTTCCCCCTCTCTCCACGTGGTCATGGCCGGCCTCCTCCACTCCTCTACTTCTCGCGCCTCTCTCTCTCTCTCTCTCTGCCTCTACTATCCTCCTGGCTCCCCTCCCCATGCTCTGAATAAACTCTATTCTACCTATACTGGTGTGTGACTGGTCCCTCAGGGGGAAGAGATGCCTCGGCATGAGCCCACTGAGACATCCTCCTCCCCCATACCTCTCCACACACCCACAGAACATACTCTCTTTATCTCTTTATCCTTTTATAAACACATCAAGTACCATTCAGGCTGTAAAACTCAGCACAAGGACTGCACCACCAGCAAAAGTAAAACAAAGACCTAATCCATCAAAGTCTATAGTTATGTAAATGTATCCAAATGTACTAACCTTGCTTTTTGTCTTCTGTAGCTCTGCTTCTGGCTAACTGTTCTTGTTAACTGAAGTATGCCAACCCAGAATATGGTTTTTATGCTTAAAAAGCTGACCCTGAGAAAGGCTTGGGGATCTGAACACCCAGTGTAGCCACCAGCTAGCTAATAAAAACTTCCTATTGGAGTAAACCCATGTCTCTGGTAGATACCCCACACTGAGACAAGAGAACTGCTTAGCCAGGAGCTTGAGGCCAGCCTGGGCAACACAGTGAAACCCTCTCCCAAAAAGAAAGAACCCCAGGATTCAGGGGAAGAGGCAAGTGGATGGATCTCTGTGTCCAAGACAAACCTTGTCTACACAGTAAGGTCCAGACCATTCAAGGATACATAGTGAAACCCTGTCAGAAACAAAAGAAGGAAGAAGAGAGAAGAAAGAAAAGAAAAGAAATACGAATCCCTTGGGCATGCTGGCACACGTCTTTACTCTCAGCACCTGGGGAGGCAGAGGCAGGTACATCTTTGTGAGTTACAGACCAAGATGACACAACCAGCCTGTGCTTTAAAAGAAAAGAAAGGAAAGAAGGAAGGGAGGGAGGGAGGAAAGGAGGGAAGAAGGGAGACAGAGAGAGAGAGAGAGAGAGAGAGAGAAGCAAATAAGCTGGATAGTGGTAGCACAAGTGTTTAGAGGCAGCACTGGGGAAGCAGAAGCAGGCAGACCTCTGGGTTAAAGGCCAGCCTGATCTACAGAGTGAGCTCCAGGACAGCCAGGGCTACACAGAGAAAACCTGTCTGAAACAAAACAAAAAGATAAGAAACATTCATGTCTCCTTCAATCTTCATTTCTTCAGCTGCTCATACAGGTGTGTCCAGTTTTTAGTACTGTACTTGCAGGGCTGGCCAGATGCCTCAGGAGATACAGGCGCTTGCCACCAAGCCTCACGACCTGAGATTAATCCCAGGATCCATATGATAGGAGAAAACTGACTCCTCCAAAGAGAACTCTGCTTCCCTCGGTCATATCCACACAGGTCATATCCGTACAAGTCATATCCGCACAGGTGTTAGCTGCTGTAAAGTGCTCGTCTACCGCTCCCCTTCCTTGAGGAGACATACACACTCTGGCAGCGCTGTCGGCAATACTTTATAGTTTCCCAACTACTTTTTCCAAAGATCAAGAAGAGTGCTGTGTTGTGCCTCCTAGATTGCCAGCATGCAAAACTTTTTTTAAAAAACCACAAGCCATAGTAATCCTCAGCCGCATAGTGGGTCTGAGGCTTCCCTGGGCTACACAAGACCTGTCTTATGAGATAGATGATAGATTAAATAGACACACAGACAGACAGACAGACAGACGGACAGACAATAATAGGTACACATAGATGGATGGATGATGGGTGGATGATGGATAGGTGAATAGGTAGACAGACAGACTGATAGACAGTAGACAGTAGACAAACAAGAAGTTTTGCTGAGAAGGGAAACAAAGACCAGTGTACCTGGCCCTAGATGGGGTCAGCGGCACCTTCTGCTCTCATGGCTACTGCGACTGTCCCAGTCAGAGGTAGCAAACCTCGGTTAAGTGTGTCCCAACAGCTGCTCATGCTCATGCCTGTAATCTCAACCCTTACAAGACCAAGGCAGGACTAGCCTGGGCTAGTCAGCATTAGTCTGGGCTACATAGGAAGACAAAAAGAAATGCCCCACATGAAGACACCATGGGGCTCTGAGCTGGCAGGATCCACACTTGCATCCGGTTTCAACAGTAACAAAGCCCTGGCTGGGAACCACATGGCTTGAGAATGCGGCCATCTTCAGGCCCTGTTCACACTCTGGTAGAAAGCCCAGCTGGGCAAATGAGAGGGGGCTTGGCTGGGAACGCCTAGGCGTCCAAGTCCCTCCTCTCAGCACCCTTCCCCACCCCACACAACACTACTAAGCATAACTCTCACAATAGGACCTTCAGCTGTGGGGATTATGATGATGGTGGTGGCAGTGGGGTAGGGGTGGGAGGGAGGGGGGGTCACAGTGGGACAGTTTCCCAGTTGTCTTTTATTTCAACATTTTACGGAACTTAAAAGATTAATGGTGGGTTGTGCTGAGAGACAGGTTTCCCTGTTTAGCCCTGGCTGTCCTGGAACTTGCTCTGTGGCCCAGGCTGGCCTTGAACTCAAGACTGCCTCTGCCTCCTGGCTGTGGGATTAAAGGTGTGTGCCACCGCCACTTGACTCATTTCTACATCTGTCAATTGAGGTGAAGAACCATAAAGGGGGACCCTTGGTTTCCCTGGTGCTTAGGCCTGCCAAATGGGCCCACAAGTACACAAGTATCGCTCCAGAGGCTCACACAGGAGGCTCAGAAACTACAGGCCAGCCTGGGTTACTACAAAGGGACACCCTGACTCAAAAAGAAATAAACAAGTAACAAAACCAAACAAAAAGCAGCCACAACAGAACCAGCAGCGAGCGCTATGACTGACAGGATTCGGACAACAGCACTCGGACAGGACGGGTGCTGATGGTATTCCCAGCCGGGGCCATACGGAAGGCACAGGTTCAGTGACATCACTGGCCAGTTGCCAACTCTCTTCAGGACATCCCAGGGCTCAGGGAATATTCCCTTTCCAAAGAAAATCTGAAAATCTAATTTACATCTGCCCTGACTGAAGCTCATGAGGTCCCTTTCCATAAGACTCTTGACACACAAGTTCACACTGAAGTCTGAAGAAAATGCGGACAGATTCTACAATTTATGCAAAAAAAAGGAAAAAAAAAAAAAAAAAAACAGTTAAAACTACAAAGTTCGCCAAGCAGTGGTGGCGCACACCTTTAATCCCAGCACTTGGGAGGCAGAGGCAGGCAGATTTCTGAGTTCGTGGCCAGCCTGGTCTACCAAGTGAGTTCCAGGACAGACAGGGCTACACAGAGAAACCCTGTCTCAAAAAACCAAAAAAACAAAAACAAAAAAAACTACAAAGTTCTTACCGCCTAAATTTAGGTGACAGGAGATCAGCTGGGCTCCTCTCAGGGACCCACCTCCAGGTGCAGATGGCCTATAAAAGGCCTGCCTGACACCTGACACCCCATTGCTTGCTGATGTGTGCTCTCTCTCTCTCTCTCTCTCTCTCTCTCTCTCCTCTCTCTGTCACACACACACACACACACACCTACACCTTTAAACTCTTTAATGATTAGAAAAAAATGAACAAAGCAACAGCTGACAGTCTACAGCTAACAGCTAGTGATAGCTAACAGTTCCCACCAGTCTCTCTCCTTTTCTGTCTTCCGCCCTCATGGCTCTGCTCCTGTCTGTCTGTCTGTCTGTCTGCTTCTCCAGGCCCTCACTCCCCCTCCCTTCCCCTGAATAAGCCCCTTATACCAGATCTGTTACATGGTATGATTTCTCGGGGGACACCTTAGCATGGGCCCACCAGGTACCCCACCCACCCCACTCCCTGCCAGTTATATTTCATAACACTATCTACATGGTACACGAATGTGTTTCCATGAGCAAGTCTGCTGTGAACGAGAAAGAACTACCATGGTCCAAGTTTTTAGAAGAAAACTATATTCTTTTAAAGAAAACGCAAACATCCTCCAGGGGGGAAAACTTAATTTAAGTCAAATCGTATGCTTTGGTGGTAGAGCCTGATACAGTGTGCACAGATGTTCCCTGGCAGGGTCTGCAGGGAGCCCCTCATGTGCCCCACCCGCTCTGCTCCTGGGTCTTCTGAGGCTGAGGACACTGGAAAAGCATCCCAAGCCAGGATCCAGAGGGGCGGAGAACTGCAGCTGAAAATACCCATCAAGGCCAGATCGTGGTATTTCCCAGGTTGTCAGTGCTCCCTGGCTCTGTGGTCGCACACAAATAAGGCACTGGTCCCCCACCGACTCCAAGGCCCTCCAATCCCTGCCACGGGAGCTGAAACCAGGTGGAGGAAGTAGTCTATGGTGCAGGTGTCCTGGAATCCAGCAGGGGAAGTGACTTGAGGCACAGAAGGTGAATAAATAGAAATCGATTCTTTGTTGCGGGGGTCCGGCCCCTGCGGAAGGGACAGCAGCTGGGAGTGGGGTTGGGGGGGGAGTGTGGGTCACTCCTCTCTCTGATGGCTCCTTCTCAGAGCTCAGTCACATGCACAGCAGGTGAGGGGAGTTGGCCCTGTCCAAGGCGCCTCAGGTGGCAACGACGGCAGAGCAGGTGCCCCTCCAGGGGGTAGCAGCGGCGACCCTCTTCCCCACTCAGCTGCAGCCCACAGTCCTGCAGAAGGAAAAACACAACTCTGAACCCCAGCAAGCAGGAGGCAGGGCATCCTCACCATAGGGACAATGGGGTTGGGGCAGGTATGGTGGCTGGGCAAGTCCAGTCTCCAGGAAAGGGCAGGGCTGGGGAGTAACTGTGGGCTCAGCCTAATAAGCTACTGTGGGGTTTTTCTTTGTTTTTGAAACAGGATCTCTCTATACCTGTCTGTCCTGGAATTCACTCTGTAGACCAGGCTGGCCTCCCAACTCACAGAGATCCACCTGTCTCTGCCTCCCAAGTGCTGGGATTAAAGGTGGCACCACTATGCCTAGTCTTGACAAGCTATGGTTTTTAAGAACAGGGTGTGTGGGGGTGGGGGTTGCTGGAACATTGGCTCAGCAAAAAGAACTTGCTCCACAACCATGAACACCATAGCTCAATACCTTTGTACCCATAGGACAAGCCAGACTCTCAGCAACTCCAACTCCAGTTCCGACTCTGTTCTCCAAACACAGAGGCATGGATACTTTCTCTGAGTGTCTGTCTGTGTCGTCTCTCTCTCATACACACACATACATACACACACGCGCGCACACACACAAACAAACAAAACTGTAAACTCTTTAATAATGATTAGAAAAAAATGAACAATGCAACAGTCAACAGCCAGGTGTGGTAGCACATCTGTAATCCCAGCACTTCAGTGGCAGAAAGAGAAGCAGAAATTCAGGTTCCAGGTCAGCCATTGCTATATAGCAAAATGGTGTCTCAAAGGACAAAATTCCCAGCACATTTATCAGACTGTGTGACCCCAAGAGGCTGAAGTAGGAGACTGGGTTTGAGTCCAGCCTGGGCTATCAAAATAATCAAAAGGCTGGAGAGCTGGCTCAGCAATAGAGTGCTAACAGCACATGCAGGATTTGTGTCCCAGTGCAGATACACAGGGAGTTCTAAGACAGCCAGGGACACACAGTGAGACCCTATTTCAAAAAACCAAAGAAACAAGAAAAAGAAGGCTTGGTCCCTTGTCCATGGAGGAAGTGGTTGAATGATTAAAGAGATTTTTGGGTCTTGGGGGTATGTCCCCAATGGTCTCCAGAACTTTGACCTCCTTTTTTTCATATACATGTTATTTGTATGAGTGTGGGTATGCCATGGCATGCCTGTGGAGGTCAGAGGGCAACTTGCAGAAATGAGTTGTCTATGTGGGTCCTAGGGATTGAATTAAGATCCTAAGACTTAGGTCTGGTGGCTTGAATAGGTTTGGTCCCTATAGATTCATTCATGTGTTTGAATATGTGGCCACAGGAAGTGGCACTATTTGGAGGTGTGGCCATATTGGAGTAGATGTGGCCTTGTTGGAGAAAGTGTGTCACTGTGTAGGTGAGCTTTGAGGTCACCTTAGGTCAGGCTCCACCCAGTACATCTGGATCAAGACGTAGAACTCTTGGCTCCCCCAGCACGGTGTCTCCCTGGACACTGCCTTGCTTCTCCCATGATAATGAACTAAACCTCTCAAAGTGTAAGCTAGTCCCAATTAAATGCTTGCCTTTATAAGAGCTGCCTTGGTCATAGTGTCTCTTCACAGTAATGAAAACCCTACCTAAGACAGAAGTACCAGACTGTTGCTGTGCTAGGGCTGACCATGTTTCTGTTTGGAGGAATGTGGACTTGGGGACTTTGGATATGGAAAGCAGTGGAATGCTGTAAGTGGGGCTTAATGGGCCATCCTAGTAGGAGTATGGGAGACACTGTGATGAGGGTGATTTCAACCCTGCAGGGCTGGCTTAAAAGGTTTCAGTGGAGAATTTCAGTATGCAGCCTAGAGATCATTCTTGTGAAATTTTGGTTTAGAATGTGGCTACTTTTTGCCCTTGTCTGAGGAGTGTGGGGGCTAAAATGAAGAGATTTAGATTGTACTGAGAAAGGAAATATCAAAACAGCCTAGCATAGATTCTGTCCTGTGTGTTATTCTTACAAATAGTATTTTGATCAAGTATAGCAAGCATAGAAAAGAAAAATACAAAATGTATAGTTCCAAGTATTAAGAGGGTACTAGGACATAGAATGGAGCTGAATACTGTGTTCACGGAGATAAGCAGATTAAGGGACCTCAGAGCAAAACCCCACCCTTCTAAGCTTACTGTTTATGCATCTGAAGTTGTATGAGAGACAGTTACATCATGTCAGGCATTATTACCTGGTTATTGTTCTCATTTGGATATAAGGAGATATGATTGTATGTCAAATTGACAAGGGATGGATTGTGATGGCTATATCTGGAGTTAACTACAACCCAGAAATGATAGTATACACCTTTAATCCCAGGAGACAGAGGCAAGCAGATCTCTCAGTTCAAGGCCAGCCTGGTACAGAGCAAATTCCAGGTAAAGAAAAGCCTAGGTCCAAGCATGGTGGCATATACCTTTAACCCCAGCACTCGGGCAATAGACCATGCAGATCTCTGAATAAGATGAAACAGAACAAGGGGGCATGTTCCAGCCCCCAGCAAGCAGCAGAACTTGGCAGCTTCAGCCACATAGCTTTGGCTTTAGAGTCAAGAGTAGAAGGGGTTACTAGGACAATTGATGCTGGTTAACTGAACCTAAGAAATTATCAATGACTAACAAGAGACCAGCATCACTGAGGTGAAATCTTCTGGAAAGTATTTCCTGGGAGCACAAAGAAGCTGTGTTCCAGAGATAGCCAAGGCTGTACCTCATGCTGCAGCTGGATGTGGTAATGTGTAAGAAACACCCAGATGGTACTGGTTTTGAAGGCATGAAGGGGCCATAGACAGCAGCTGAGGCTTGGCACTGTGAGAGGCCAGGGAAGGCCATTGGTTGTGGAAAGCTCTTAGTGCCACTTCTAGGAAATTAGTGAGAATATTTACATGGGCTAGGACAAGAAAGTAGGCTCAAGAAAAACAGAGTTGAGGAATGTGTTCACTGCATCTTGATCACCTTGATAAGTCCCTAGAAACAGTCACCACTAGACTTTTGTTTATGCCTTGTTTGTTCCTTAACCTAGAACTGACCTTATTCTCGGCATGTACTTAGAATGGTAAAAAAGCAACTTGGAAAAAAAATGAACTTGCTTCAGCACTTGCTGGAGTCATGCTGTCGTGTGGTCTAATTGTCTTCTTCATTTCATCCTCACTCCCATCCTCAAGACCGACGGAGCTCAGTCAACTGGTGAAGGTGCAGCCTCAGTTGCAGTTGATGGCCCAGGACTGAAGGGGTCATGCAAAGAAGCTGAGGCTCGGCACCATGAAGAGAGCCTATGAGAGGCTACTGGTAAAAGTGCAGCCTAGTTTCAGGAGAGGACCCCAGTGTGTTGGAGATCCCAGTACCATGGGATGGCCACCAAGAACAGCAAGCAGCAGCAGTGGAATGGAGTCAACCAGAACAGAGAATGCTATGTTAGAGTCCAGAAGACCAGGTGTGGATCCCAGACATTGGGACAAGAAGTTGTAAAGTTGAAGTTGCCTTGGAGACCCCAAGATGTTAGAGCTGCCAGAGCCATGGTATCTGAAGAAAGCTGCTAACAGGGAGTGGAACCAGACCAACAGAAAGAACTGTGTTGCAGTCAACAAAGATGAAAGGAGTTGGACATCAGACATGGAGATGCAGAGTGTGGAATTTGACCAGCTGGTTTTTGATCTTCTTTGGTCCAGTATTTCCTCACTGCTATGTTTTGGAATACTAACGTATATCGTGTGATGTTGGAAGTTTTATTTTGGTTTTGATTTTATAGGAGATTAACAGTTAAAAGATTATATGAATATCAGAAGAGACTTTGAACTCTTCAACATTTTTGAGACTATGGTAGATTATGAAGTTGAACTACATGCATTCTGCATTATGTTATGGCTACAAGCCTGTGGGGCCCAGGGAGTGGGATGTGGTGTTTGAATAGGTTTGGCATCCCATAGACTCATGTGTTTGAATGCTTTATTGGAGTAGGTGTGGCCTTGTTGGAGGAAGTGTGTCACTGTGTAGGAAGGCTTTGAGGCTTCCTATGCTCAGGTTCTGCCCAATTAAATATTTGCCTTTATAAGAGTTGCCTTGGTCATGGTGTCTCTTACAGCAGTAAACCCTAACTAAGACAGAAGTAGGCGTCGTTTCCTGCTGAGTCATCTCAAAGGTCTCTCCAGCCCCTCTCTTCCTTACTCTTTTAGATTCCAGTTATGAGGTAAGCAGGTTTGGTTGCATCACAGGGCCAAAGCAATGTAGCCAATCCACCATCATGGGATAAACCCCAAACTGAGTTAAATAAACTTTTATTTGTTAAGTTGGTGACTTCAGGGTCTGCTACAGTAACAGGAACTGACAGCATGTCGTCCTCTGTAGAATGTGATGGACACATTTCATCTCCTCTACCGCCACACCCAGTCACCTCCCAAAGCCATCCCCATCCCCACTATCCCTCGACTCAACCCGCTTCCTCATGGGTCCCTCCCGGTAACTCCCTCTCTTCCACAATTACATGTAATTTGCTGACATTTTGTTTGGTAAGCTAGGGTTGATATGTAGCCTAGCTAGCCTTGAATTTGCAATGTTATATTGCATCTCGAGTGCTGGGATTACTGGAATGCTGTGTATGGAGGCACACCCCTGTAAACCCTGCACCCAGGAAGCTAAGGCAGTACAAGTTCTAGGGCTGGGCACCTTTAACCCCAGCACTCAGGAGGCAGAGGCAGGTAGATCTCCCAATTTGAGGCCAGCCTGATCTACATATCAAGTTCTAGGACAGCCAGAGCTACACAATGAAACCCTATCTTGAAAAACTATAGAATACACGTTCTGGGCCAGCCTGAGCTACACAACCAAGTTCTGAGCCAGCCTGGGCTATGTAGAGTTTCTGTCTTAAATATAAAACAAAAAATCCAGTAGAATCTTGCCATCTTTTTTCTCCCTGCTGCCCTAGGGAAGTCAGCACTCTGCAGCCTCCATGGCCCATATCCAACCTCTGGCAGCTTCACCAGCAATGTAAAATCTCACATACACACGCGCGCGTGCGCGTACACACACACACACACACACAACTTTTCACTACCTCATGCTGTTAATTCGTATTCACTATACAAATCTTAGCCTGGGTGTTACCTCCCCCGAGAAAACTGATTTCCAAGGTTCTGACAGCCCCATCAACAGCAGACCTGACCTCATCCGGACACTGCCAGGTCTGACTTCACATCCTCTCTACTAGCTATCCCACCTAGTCAACACGTGACTACCTGAAAGAGATGCGTATAGGTAGAGCATGTGTCCACAAGAAAGGAAAGGCTTGCTGGGGTGGTATGGAACAGAAGTCACAAGGGAGGGCTGATGGACACCCAGGGCGAAGGGGCAGCAGTGTGTGGAGTGGGCTGTGGCACCTGTGTGTGTGAGCCTAGGGCTTACCTCACAGTGGTAACACTCCACGTGGTAGTCTCTGTCCATGGACACCACACGAATGGTTGTCTCACAGCCCTGGAGGAAAAGGCAGAGTTCACAGACGGTCTTCCTGGACCTGGAACGCTATGACCTGTCCATGAAGACACACCTCTCTACAACGTGCCACAGTCAGTTACGCTGGCAGGTGTCCAAGAGTGAATATGCATGTGCCCTGGGCATCTTCCCCAACCAGCGTGTGACAGTAAGAAAGTCACACGGGTTCTGGCTCACACACACTATCTTGACTTCTTCAGAGCCAGGGACTCCCACTACCAGTCCTGTTTCCTCAGAAGCTGACTTGGGCATATACAAATGTTCATGCAAAAAGACCCAAAAATAAGAGATCCATAGGCCAAGGCCTCTCATCTGTTCCTCTGGCCCTAGGCCACCCAACATCCACTGCAGACATGAACAAGCCCAGTGAGCAGCCCTTTCCCTCTAACAGCTAATGGAACACTGCAGAGGGACAAGCTAGAAGCAGGCTGCTGCTTCCCTGGAGTTCACCCCTGCCCACACGCCTTGCACATTCCTCAGCCCAGAGTCGACCACTCCTGTGGCCTGGGATCTGAGGCAGGCTGCAGTAGACAGAGCCTCAGGGTCAAGCACCTGCTGCTCCCAGAGGAAGTGCTCCTACCTGTGCAGGGAGGATGGGGCGGGCACAGGAGGCACATTTTGGTGCAAACACCCTGGAAGAATAGAGGAAAATGGGCACGTGAGAAACTGAGTGAGGAGAGGCAAGGGCACGGCCCGCCCACCCTCCAGTGTGGACACCGGCTGGTGCAGCTTTTGCCTTCTTGCTGCAAACAGCTGATGCAGTTCCTATTTGCCTACTCCAGAATGGCTTCAGGCTCTCTCTAGACAGCTCCTTTGTATTCTCTGGCCCCTCACATCCAGACTGAAGCCACCCCTAAGGTAGACCTCTGCTCTACCTTGAGTACCAAGTACAAATGCTGGTGGCATCAATCCCCAAACTCAACAGCAGCACAGGCCCAGAGCTGCCAGGCTGGAGCCTGGAGCCACAACATAGAAACAGTTTAGCTACTCATATGACATCAGGGCTCTTCTCTCTTTAGAAGCAAAAAGCCAGTCGGGTGAGCTCACTAGGAAGAAGAGGGTTATATGTAGGCAAAGGCAGGGAGCAAAGGCAGGCGGACTGGTGGCCAGACTATCCATGAGAAGGATCAGAAAGCACAACTGCGGCTGCCCTCCCTTCCAGTTGGATGTGAACCACCTCCCCGCTGGTGCGGGAACATCTGCTCCCAGCAGATGGCGCTGTCTGGGGAGGCTCTGGAGCCTTTGGAGGCAGGCTTGGCTAGCGAAGGTGAATCACTAGCGGAAGGACTTAATGGTTACAGCTCAGTCCGGTTCCTTCCTGATGTCTCTTCTTTCTGCCCCAAGATGTAAGGAGTCCCATCTCCCTGATCCTGTCACCAAAGCTAGAGCTGTCAACACCCAACACCACGCCTTCAACACCAGGCCTTGCCTATCATGATGGATTGACGTGTCTTCTGAAACTGTGAGCCAAAATAAAACTCTCCTCCTCACACTGTTCTGTGAAGGACTGTCACCACATGGGAAAAGTCACTAATACACCTACCCCAACAGCTGAGAAAACATGGACAGACACACAGACACACACCCTCAAAAAAAAAAAATGCAAGAACCAAAGAGGCAGAGGTAGGCATGGAGGGCCGTGCTGCAGCCACACATGCTCCAGCAGGGCAAACTCACGTATGATAGTCTCTGACGCAGTAGATGTTGTTCTCCACATCCACAGTGAAGGGAACCCCGTCCAGGCACTCGTTACACACTGCGCAGCGGAAGCAGCCCGGGTGGTAGGACTTGCCAAGGGCCTGCAGGATCTGGGGAGGTAGCAAAAGGTCAGTGCAGGCAGGACACTCAGCACTGCCCCCAGGAGGCTATGGATCAGGGCCCTACCGGGTCTGGAACAGGAGAGGGGCAGGGGACTCCAGGAGCCTAGGGAGGTTCTCACCATCTCCATGATGAGGTGTCCACACACGCTACACTTGTCAGCTGTTTGCTGGAACCCGGAGTACTGAGAGGGGACACAGGATCCAGGACGTCACGTGACAAAGGGGCACTCACTGTCGCTGGCCTCAGGTCTGCATGTGAGTCCGAAGGAGGTTCCCGCCCTGCTCCCACCCAGCTTGGCCAGCAGCACAGAGGAGACTCACCAGGAAGTCCTCCTGGCAGTACACTTTCTCACCCACGTTATAGAAGGCCTTCCCGCGGAGCCGTCTCCCTGGAAGGGAAGGAGTGAAATGCTGCAACCAGGGACAGAGCCCGGCTTGGGTCTCAGTACTCAGCTCCGACCACCATGAAAGGGACCCTGTAATGCTACGCTGCTGTTATAAACATTCCAAACCACAATGAGGGTTCACACCTGTGAACCAGCATCTCAAAGGTGATGGTAGGACCCAGAAGTCTGAGGACAGCCTAGGCTACAGCCTAGGACCTGCCTTGGAAAACCCAAATAATAATGTTAGGTGTGATGACACGTGCCTGTAATCTCAGCACTTGGGACATGGAGACAGGAGGAACCGAAATTCAACAACACTCTTGGCTATAAAGCCTTGCTGAAGGCCAACCTGGGCTGTAAGACACCCCCTCTTACACGAAAACAAGTATTTGAGAAGAAACCAGAACAGTCAACAAAATTGTTGGGATATGATAAATACAGGAAGGTTCCCTCCCCCACGCCTCTGCCACCCGCACCATCACCTCTGCACTGCCCACCTGGCATCCCCACCTATCTGCAGGTGCCAGGAGCTACTAGCAACTAGAAGCAACTACAACCTGGTGAGGGTGCTTGTGAGAAACATGCAGCCACATCGAGCACTTTGGTCAGATGTTAAGTAGTTTTCCTCTTAAGCAGTTCTGTAGCCCACACCTATGATTTCAGATCTTAAGAGGCAGAGGCAGTAAAAGTTCAAGGCCAGCTTGAGATATGAACACCCTGTTGAAAAAACCCCAGAGCTGGGGGAAATATAGGCTACCACATGGCTCAGTGGTAGAGCCCCTGCCTAGAATCCCCCAGTGAGGGGCTGGGGGCGTGGCTCAGTGGTAGAGTACCTGCCTAGAATCCCCCAAGTGAGGGGATGGGACGTGGCTCAGTGGTAGAGCCCCTGCCTAGAATCCCCCAGTGAGGGGCTGGGGGCGTAGTTCAGTGGTCGAGCACCTGCCTAGGACCCCTCAGTGAGGGGCTGGATGTGTGGCTACAGGTTAGATTTCCAGGACCACAAAACAGGTGAAAAAATTCAGTCTTGCGCTAGTCCTAGTCAGTGTATACTAATGAGACTTGTGGAATTAGTAGTGAGAATAGAAAAAAGTAAAGTTATCTATAATCATAGACATATTATCACATGGTTATCTATAAACATAATCATGATTGTGTTGCACAGAACACCCAATAACCCTACTAATTTTACTGTAATTGTAGGATGGGACTGAAGGCTGGTATATGAGAACCATATGAATTTGGGGGATTTTTTTGGTTTTTTGTTTTTGTTTGTTTTTGTTTTTTTCGAGACAGGGCTTCTCTGTATAGCTCTGGCTGTCCTGGAGCTCACTCTGTAGACCAGGCTGGCCTCGAACTCAGAAATCCGCCTGCCTCTGCCTCCCAAGGGCTGGGATTAAAAGCGTGCGACACCACTGCCCGGCCTGAATTTGGGGTTGTTTGTTTTTCAAGACACAGTTTCTCTGTGTAACCCTGGTTGTCCTGGAACTGGATCTATAGACCAGACTGGCCTTGAACTTACAGAGATCTACCTGCCTCTGCCTCCTGAGTACTGGAATTAAAGGCGTGCGCCACTGCCGCCGCTGCGCCACCGCCACCGCCACCACCATCAGGTTCTGGCAATCAATACTGGCAAAGTGAAGCTACAGTTTTTAAAACTGCACTTATGAGGCTGGAGAAGGTCAAGACGTAAGATTGGACACTGCTCTTACAAAGGACTCAAATTAGGTCCCCAGCACTCTCATTAGATGGCCCATAACTGGCTGTGACTCCAGCTGCAGGGAATCTGATACTCTCTTGTGGCCTTTGGTGACAGTAAACACACAGACACACATGGACAAGCTATGCTGGCAGCAGCATGAAGAGAGAAAGCAAGGCTGAGGGATTAAACAGGAAAATGTGGGTATGCTGCATGCTCTAAAACCAGACTCGGCCCGAGAAACCCGAGAAGACACAGGTACAGACAGCTTGGCAGGGAGCCAATGTCACGTCTTCGCTCATTCTGCACATCTTGTTGGCAAAGCTGGCAGCTCTCAGTCTGGTTTCTCTGTTTCAAGAATGGTTGCAGAGTAAACTCCTCAGGAGACAGAGAGCACCCCCTTGGGGAGAGCGTGAGTTTGTTTGCTCTCCAGCATTACAAAGATGAGATATGCCTCTGGGTCAAGGGTCAAGGAGATTTGCTGCCGGCCTATTGTAAAATGCTGGGGTTCCTCAAGCTCCGGGTGGCAGGGCTGGCTGGAGTTCCAGCTTCCCCAGAGGCTGAGGCGAGAGGCTCGCTTGAACCAAGAAGTTTGAGGTCCTGCTGGTCAGCACAATGATCCCACCTCAAAAAAAAATTGTTTTTTTTTTAATTATAATTCCTAAACCTGAGGTTTTTAAGGTTTGCCACATAGGCAGAGTGTGCAGCATCTACCAGGAGTGCATCCCGTCCCGTGAGAATCAAGGGTCAAGCAGAGCAGGAAGAGCTTCAATCTCCAGCATCTACATAAAAAGCCAAGTATGGTGGCATCCCATTGCAATCCCAGTACTGAGGAGGTAGAGACGGGGGTACTTGCAGCTTGCTGGCCAGGTACACTGGTCTAATTGGCAAGCCTCAGGTCCCAGTGAGAGACCCTGCCTCAAAAAAAAAAATAAAATAAAATAAAATTCCTAGGAAACATTACCTGGGGCTGACCTCTGTACACACACAGCTCTGAAATGAAATTGTTACCGACATAAACACAAACAACCTAAACTGATGTGGTTGCTCACACCTGTTATCCCATCACACAAAAATCGAGGGGCTGGGCTTAGACAAAAATCTAACATTTCTTAAGAATCACCAAAAGAGTTTTAAAATCACACTTAGAGAAATTACTCAGAAAACGCACATCTGGGAAATAACTTGGACCTAAATGTTTGTCAGTAAAACTTCTACAACTCAGTAATTAAAAGGCAAACACTCGGGAGGCAGAGGCAAGAGGGTCTGTGAGCTTGAGGCCAGCCTGGTCTACATAACAAGTTCCAGGCCAGCCAGAGCTAGCTAGGTAGCTATAGCGACCCTGCCTCCAAAACAAAAAACTGAAAACATGGGTTCAAAGCAGCTCAGTGGCTAAGAGCATGTATTATTCTTGCAGAAAACCTGGGTTCAGTTCCCAGCACCCACAAGGGGAGGCTCCCAGGCACCTGTAACTCCTGCTCCAGAGGGTCTGACACCTTTGGCCTCCTTGGGCACCTGTGCTCACAAATGTATAATCCCCACTTCAAAACATGCACACATGCACAATAATTAAAAATAAAACCCCAAACAAAAAAGCAACTCATTCCCAATTCTATAAAAAAATAAATAAATAAATAAAACCAGGCAAAAGCTTTGAACAGATTTCCCTCAGAAAATATATACTAGGCTGGCAAAATGTCTCAGCAACAACGATGCTTGCTGCCATGGCTGACAACCTGAGTTTGATCCCTGGAACCATATGAGGGAGAAGAGAACTGATTCCTGCAAGTTTTGTTCCCTCTCCTGACATACATGCAAGCGCACGGGCATACACGCACACGTAATAAAAATATAAGTATTTTTTTTAAAAAGATGTATTAATGGACAAAAAAGCAAACAATAAGATGATCCCTGGAAATTACATATTAAACTCACAATGAGATCCCACCCAACAGAACAGTTACTTAGAAAGGCATCACCACCAGTTACTGGCAGATGTGCAGAACAGTTTCTAAGGCAATTGCCAATGGTACAGTTCCTTGGGAAGACAATTTGGCAGCTGAACAATCACATACTCTATGACCAGAAAACCCTACTCCTTGCAATTTACTCAAGGGAAATGAAAATATTCGGAAGAATGAACTCTACATGAGAGTTCACCGCAGTCTAGAGTCTGTTAGCGATTACACCGGGAAACAGGCTGTGGGCTGTTCACAGTGGATTTCTGTCTGCCAGTCAGGTGTGTGTCACTGACACATACAACACAGATTAAAAGAAAAATAACTACCCTGAGAACAGCTGCCCTAAGGATAAAGCCAAATCTAAGGGCTGATAACAGCCTGAGGACAGTCCTGCCTCAGCCCGGTTTGTCTCCAGAGTTGTAGTGTCCTCAGTAGCTAACCGCTTCCTGGGAATGGTGAATGAATTCAGCCCAGAGGCAACTAGTTTTCTATACAAGTCTAGAGAGCACAGCTCCAGCTAACCAGCAGCTCCTAGTGGCCGCTCAACAGAAAGCTGGACTTAAGGTCACAATGAAGGAGAAAAAAATAGTCTGAGGTTATAGTTGGATAAGGCAAAATAAGGGAGATTTAAAAAAACAAAAAAAAATGTGGGGCTGGAGCGATGGCTCAGCAGTTAAGAGCACTAGCTGCTCTTCCAGAGGTCCTGAGTTCAGTTCCCAGCAACCACATGGTGGCTCACAACCATCTGTAATGGGACCAGATGCCCTTCTGGTATGTCTGAAGAGAGCCACAGTGTACTCACATACATAAAATAAATCTTTTTTTTTTTTTCATGTGCTAGTGAAAGCCAGAGGTTAACACTGCGTGTCTGCCTTGATTGTTCCCCATCTGACTCCTTTAGACAGAATCTCTCCCTGACACTGGAGCTCACAAATTTGGCAGATACGCTGGCCGGCAAGACCCTGGGATCCTTCTGTCTCCACCTCCCAGGCCCTGGGATCACAGTTACCACAGCTTTTTGTACATGGATGCAGGGGCTCAAACTCAGATTCTCTTCCTTGTGCAGTAAACACTTTATCAATGAGCCGTCTCCTGCCCCACCCCTCCTTCTCTTCATTTTAAAGAAAATCTTTTTTTAAAAGCAATTAAAAGACAGGCAGTGGTGGCGCACGCCTTTAATCCCAGCACTTGGGAGGCAGAGACAGGCAGATTTCTGAGTTCGAGGCCAGCCTGGTCTACAGAGTGAGTTCCAGGACAGCCAGAGCTACACAGAGAAACCCTGTCTTGAAAAAAACTTAAAAAAAAAAAAAAGAAAGAAAGAAAAGAAAAAGAAAAAAATGGATCTAACCGTAGTGCACTTGATTTTTCTGTGGACAACATTTATACAGTGGGAATAAGATAAACACAGATTACAGACTTAACCAAAGGATGGTGGGATGTGAGGCCTAAGAGGGATTTTTACCTTACAGTGAAGCAGGCAGACTGGTCTACACAGAGCCCTGGAGCAATGGTAGTGCACCTTCAATGCAGCAGGGTGGGCCTGCTGTGTCTTTCTGAGGAATGTTCTCTCTATGTCACCTGGGCTAGCCTTGAACTCGGCTTCTACCTCAGCCTCCCGACTGCCAGTATGACAGGCATGAGCAACTGTCTTCATGTCTTCACACTCTCCCAAAAGCAGCTTTACTTTGACTCAATACTAGGCATTATACTGTGTATGGCTGGTTTTGTGAGCCAACTTGACACAAGTTAAGAGTCATCAGAGAGGAAGGAGCCTCCGTTGAGGTAATGCCTCCATGACATCCATCTGTAAGGCATTTCTCAATTAGTGATCACTGGGGGAGGGCCCAACCCATCATGGGCGGTGCCACCCCTGGGCTGGTGGTCCTGGTTTCTATTAGAAGGTAGGCTGAACAAGCTATGGGGAGCAAGCCAGTAAGCAGCACCCCTCCACGGCCTCTGCACCAGCTCCTGCCTCCAGGTTCCTGCCCTGTTTGAGTTCCTGTCCTGACTTCCTTCAATAATGAATAGCAATATGGATGTGTAAGTCAAATAAACCCATTTCTTTCCTACTTGCTTTTTAGTCATGGTGTTTCATTGCAGCAATAGAAACTCTGTGACTGATATATATATATATATTTATATGTGTGTATATATATTATATATGTATAACATATATGTGTGTGTATATGTGTGTGTATATATGCCCCATGCAGGGGATGAGGATGGCTTAGTAGTTAAGAACATTTGCTGCTCTTACAGAGGACCGAGCTTCACTTTGAACACCCACATGGTGACACACCCATTCACAACCCCAGTTCCAGGGGATCCGACAGCCACACATGGTGCACACTCATGCACGCAGGCAAAGCATTCATGCACATAAAGTAAAATAAACAAATCTTAAAAAAAAAAAAAAAAAAAAACATTTAAAACCATGAATGTCATGTGCAGCCAGGTTCAAGCGCCCTCACCCCATGCCCCCATCCCCCCAGGCAGAGCAGTGCCCTGCGTGGATAGAAGCAACCATGGCCAAGGACCGGAGAGGAGCCTTTCTGAGAGCCAGCAAAGGCTCCTTCCTCAGGCCCGGGGCCTCTCACACAGGCCAGGCCCAGAAACCAAGGGGCCACAAACCATGTGCGCAGGAAGAATGTGTGACTGTGGCAGCCTCCTTCTGCCTCAGAGCCGAGTGTTTCCTCTGGCTGAGACTTGAGTGCACGGGAGCAAGAGAGGCAGAGGGATGGGCTGGGTGTTACCTACCGCAGGAGTCACAGATGAAGCAGTCGGTGTGATACAGGCTCCCCATAGCCTGGCACGCCTGCCTCGCTCCGTAGATGCCAAGCCCACACTTGATACAAATTCCTGTAAGGGAGGAGCAGGAGAGCAGCGGCTGGAACTCAGCACTACAGAGCTGGGTGGCCACCCGCCTGACCCTCCCAAGCTGACCTCCCAAGGCCAGTGTCACCAGGTCCCTAACAATTAACGTTCAGCTACAGGGACGCTCACTGCTCTAAGTCAGATGTGCGAGGTCCCCCACGGGCTCACGTTTTAAGCACCTGGCTGGTGGCACTCTTTTGAAAAGCTACGGAAACGTAGGGACATGGTGCCTGGCTGCAGGTACAGGTCACTAGGGGCAGGTTTAAGGCCGCAGTTCAACTCTGTTTTTTGTTTCGATCGTTCCTCTTTCTAATCCCTGAGACATGAAACCCTGCCCTCAAGCCCTTGCCATTACCAACAGGGCAGCACCAACTAGCATGCCTTCCTTGTCACGTTACACAGTACAAAGTCAAAGTCACTTCTTCCTTGAAGTGGTTTCCGCCAGGGAGCTGGCCAGTGACCAGAAAAGCATCATATACCGACAGCACTTGGGGTCAGCTACTGCTGCCTGAGCATCCAAAGCACTTCACAGAGCCCAGGCAGAGCCTGCCTGACATCTGCCATCAGCTATGAATGACTTCAGCATTAGACCTAGAAGCAGCCCTCCACGCCCCTCCACGTCCGACGGAGACAACCTTCCTGCTGCCTCTGAACCAAATCCTACTCTTCAGGATCAATCCGCACACCACACAGGTACACTCAAAGGCGTCACTGTCCTTGACAAGTGCCCTTTCCCTATCTGTACAAGATTCACATATCCCCTAGGCCATTCCACGGACATCGACAGCCTGCTGCCTGCTTGCTGTAGTGCAGACAAATCCCCAGTCCCAAGGACGAAGTATTCCAACGGAGGGACACACACACAACACAAGTTACACAACGTCAGATGATGCACACTTGTGACCCCAGTAATCAGGAGACCTAAGCAAGAGGATAGTTCAAAATTCCAGGCCAGCCTGGGCTACACAGCAAGTTGGAGGCTAGCTGAGGGTCTATATGGAGATGCTGTCTCAAACAACAACAACCAAAAAACAACGGTAATGATGACGGTGGCAATGTCAGACGGAACCAAATGCTATGAAGAAAAGTAAGGCTCATTAAGAATAAATCAAGAGGCTGGAGAGGCGGCTCCGTGGTTAAAACTGCCCGGCACCCACCTAGTTCACACACATCCATAACTCCAGTTTCGGGGGATCCAATGCCCTCTTTTGACCTCTGGGGGCACCAGGCATGCAAGTGGCGCACATACCTACATACACGCAGGCAAAACACTCATCCATATAAAATATAGCGATCAAAACAGAAAAGAACACAGGGCTGAGGAGACACTTCCCAGTACACACATGGCCTCTCGTAGCCACTGGAACTCCAGTTCCAGAGCATCAAACACCCTCTTCTGGTCTCTGCGGTCACCGAATACACATAGTGCACATACAGGTAAGTAGGCACACACGCTCACACAGCAATAAAGTAAAAATAAATAAAATCTTACAAAGAATCTTTAAAAAATAAGCAATTCGCGCCGGACGGTGGTGGCGCATGCCTTTAATCCCAGCACTTGGGAGGCAGAGGCAGGCGGATTTCTGAGTTCGAGACCAGCCTGGTCTACAGAGGGAGTTCCAGGACAGCCAGGGATATACAGAAAAACTCTCTCTCAAAAAAACAAAACAAAAAAAGAAGACATGTCAGCTACATAATGGGCCAGCATGGGCTATACAAGACCTCATTTCAAACAAAACAAAGAATCAATCTAGGCCAGGTATGTTGATATATGCCTCTAATAAACTAGGAGCATCTCAGGTTCAGGGTCAGTCTGGGCTCCATGGAAAGTTCCAGAAAAAGCACAGCTGCATAACATGATCTGGTCTATAAACTCATAAATCTAGGGGCTTAGGGTTTCAGCTTAGTGGCAGCATGTGTCTGACATGTGAGACACACACACACACCTGGAGGTGTGTGATTTTTACACAGGATGGTGAGGGAGGGCCCTCTGTAGTCTCTACCCCATGAGCTGAAAGGACAGTGCTTTCTTTGCAGGGATGCGGAGATACTGGATGGAACTGGGGACCACTCTGGCAGGTCAGACTGGGGGAGGGGACAGAGGACTAAGCAGCAGTGTTAAGAGGCCTGGCTCCAAGCCTTGTGCACTGTTAACCCAGGTGTCCAGTAAACCCATAAAGGCTGGTCTTTTCAGTTACCCAGTATCTCTGGTTGTCTGCATGAGAAAGGACCCGTAAGCTTGAATACATGATCCCCAATTAGTGAAACTATTTGGGAAGGATTGGGAGGTGTGGCCTTGCTGGAGAAGGTGTGTCACTGGGAGGAGTTTGAGGTTTCAAAGACTCAGGCCATTCCCAGTGTGTTTTCTCTGTCTCCTGCTTTCAAATCATAATGTGAGCTCTCAGTCGGGTGTGGTGGTATTGCCTTTAATCCCAGCATTCAGAAGACAGAGACAGGCAAATAGATCCCTGTGAGTTCCAAGCCAGCCTGATCCACATGGTGAATTCCAGGACAGCCAGGGCTGGTAGAGACCCTGTTTCACAAAAAAAAAACCCAAACAAACCAACCAATGCTGTGAGCTCTCAGCTGTTCTATGACAATGCCTTTGCTCCACCATCATGCCCTCTAAGCCTCTGCTTTAATGTGGGGCCTGGGGACGTAAACTCAGGCCAGGCTTAGTAGAAAAGGCCGTAACACAAGGAGTCATCTCACCAGCCCTCTTTGCACTGCTCCAGCTAGCTTCTGTACCTAGGTTTAAGCACTCTCACTCTGTCTCCCAAGCAACATGTGTCAGGCTATGCACCACCACCCCTCTCTGTTCCCTCATCTTGACTCCACTCCATTCCTTCAGTGCTCATTCAGGGTGTAATATGCATGCTATGCAGGCCCCAATCATCACCCCTGACACACTATCAGACTTCTCTTCCTGGAGTAAAAGAAGTCTTCCCTGTTGTGGATAGCCTCAGCCTTGTATTTTGATCCTAGTTCCACCCTCCTGAGAGGATTGAATCAATGTTGTGGATAGCCTCAGCCTTGTATTTTGATCCTAGTTCCCAGTGGATAGCCTCAGCCTTGTATTTTGATCCTAGTTCCACCCTTCTAGGAGGGCTGCAGAGGATGATTGAATCTGTACACAGGTGACATCTTGTAAACCTTCTGTCCAATTAAAACCTGTAAAATAAAGGCTAGAGCCAGAGATTGGACAGTAGAAGAGGAGCGGAAAAAAAGGCTTAGGGGAGGAGAGAGTGAGAGGAATTCGATATAAAAGGAGAAGCAGAAGCAAAAGCAGAGGCAGCAGCAGGAGGAAGTTGGAGATAGAAGGAAGCAGACGACAGAGGAGCCGATTCGGAGGACAGGACGCGGCCTGGATGAACTGCAAGTTATAAAGGATCTCATAGCTGGGGATTAGAGTAGTGTAGTGGTAAATCTGCCCAATCTAGGCGTGCTATTTATACCATAATTATTGAGTTGTGTTTTCCTTTACTGTCTCCTTCGGGTAGGAGATTTACCGCAACAAATTTGGGGTTTAAATAATTTCCTCTACTACAAATTGGCTCCCAACTCCAGAGGCCGATTAAATAATTTCTTCTACTACACTTCCCTCCCGTCTTCTCCCTCCCTCACCAGCTATGAGAACTAGACCTTCCTTTCACTTGACTAAATCACAGAAATCAACACTGGAAGTTGGGGGTAGGGAGGCCAGACATGGTAGTGTACATTTTTAATTCAAGCACTTGGGAGGCAGAGGCCAGAACATTCCTATGACTTTGAGGCTACCAAGGTTAGGTAACAAGATGCTGTCTCAAAATATTTTTTTAAAAAGGGAGTCTGGAGAGCACTGGTTAAGAGCACTGGCTGACTGGCTGCTCTTGAAAAGGACTGGCTGGGGTTTGATTCCCAACACCAAAATGGGTGCTCACAACCATGTGTAACTCCAGTTCCAGGGAATCTGACCCCATCTTCTGACCTCTGTGGGCACTAGGCACACACATGGTACATATACATACACACAAGCAAAATATTCATACATAAAAAAATTAATAAAAATCTTTAAAAAAAAAAAAAAAACAAAAACAAAAACAAAAAAACAAGCTGGGCAGACTCAGGAAGCAGAAGCAGGTGGATCTCTGTGAGTTCAAGGCCAGCCTGGTCTACAGAGTGAGTTCCAGGACAGCCAGGCTACACAGAGAAACCCTGTCTTGAAAAACAACAAACAAGCCACCAGGAAGTGGTGGCATAGACCTTTAATCCCAGCACTTGGGAGACAGAGGCAGGCGGATTTCTGAGTTCGAGGCCAGCCTTGTCTACAGAGTGAGTTCCAGGACAGCCAGGGCTATACAGAGAAACCTTGTCTCAAAAAAAAAAAAAAAAAAAAAGAACTGGGCTGGGAAGGAGGTAAGATGAAAGGCCAGAGGGACTTGATGCTATATGGATTTATAAGTTTGTTTATGCTTTTTAAAAAACACTAATTTGTGTACATGTGCACACATGACACATGTGTGGTCAGAAGACAACTTACAGGAGTCGGTTCTCTCCTTCTACCATGTGGATTCTGGGAATCAAATATGGGTAGTTAGTCTTGGGAACACGTTGCTTCTTTAGCCTCTGAGTCATCTCAGCTCCCCCGTGCAAATGTGTACATGCGTGAGTTCAGTGTGTGGTGTGTGTGTGTGTGTGTGTGTGTGTGTATGTGTGTGTACATGTGAAAGATCCTTCTACAGATTTGCAACCAAAAGAAAAGGGCCAATGGAAGAGGAAAACTTAAGTTGGAGGTAGAAGTCAGGGAGAGCAGAACAGTACCCCCTCTCAGGTGGCAGACTGGCCGTGTACTGAGGCATGGAGGAAGAAATAGGAAGCCAGGCCACAAAGACTGCACTTGGGGACCTCAGTATTCTGAGTGGAGTGGGAAGCAGGATGGGCATCAGAAGACCAGAAGGCTGTTGAGGGGACATAAAAGCAAAGTGACTAGGCTGAGATCGACACACAAAGTCCTACAACTCTGACCTCTATATACATGCCACAACATTCATGTGTCTACACACACACACACACACACACACACACACACACTCCAGCAATTCAGAGTGGACAGAGTAGAGGTCCGTGAGGAATCAAACAGGAGCTGGAACCAAAGGCTGCTAAGAGAAGCAAAAACAGAATATGGCCTAGGAGTTGTTGCAATAGATGATCTGTTCAGGGGCCTGAGGCTGTTGGCCTCCATTAGACAGCCACACTGGGGAGAAGGCAAAGTGTTCAAATACACAATGGCACGGGGACCCAGAGGTCAGCTGATATGGAGCCTAGGAAGAAGAAAGCTAGGAATGGCATGTGCCTATAATCCCAGCGCCTGAGAGGCTGAAGCAGGAAGAACTCAGGGCTAACCTAGGCTAAGACTCTGGGAGGCTGAAGCAGGAAGAGCTCAAGGCTAACCTAGGCTAAGACTCTGGGAGGCTGAAGCAGGAAGAACTCAGGGCTAACCTAGGCTAAGACTCTGGGAGGCTGAAGCAGGAAGAACTCAGGGCTAACCTAGGCTAAGACTCTGGGAGGCTGAAGCAGGAAGAGCTCAAGGCTAACCTAGGCTAAGACTCTGGGAGGCTGAAGCAGGAAGAACTCAGGGCTAACCTAGGCTAAGACTCTGGGAGGCTGAAGCAGAAAGAGCTCAGGGCTAACCTAGGCTAAGATTCTGGGAGGCTGAAGCAGGAAGAACTCAGGGCTAACCTAGGCTGAGACTCTGGCCTTTAAATTAAACTTTAAAAAAAAATGAAATTAACAGATTTTTGTTTTCTGTTTTGCTGTCCAGGTCTCATTTTGTGGCATAGGTTGGCTGGAATGCATACTCCTTCTGCTTCAGTTTTCCAGATGCTTGGATTACAGCTCTTTACCACACCTAGAAACTGACATTTTTGTAACTCAAAAACATCAAGTGTCACCAGAAACGTAGTTTAACGAAAATTGCCCATATTTTTAAAAACCAGAAAAAGGTATATTTTTGGTTTAGGGAGTGAGAGCTAGCATTTAGAGCAGGTATGGTGGCTCAAACCTGTAATCCCAGCATTCAGGAAGGCTGAGGCAGGAAGATGGTTACTTGGAGGTCAGGTTGGCATACAGAGTGAGACCTCATCTGAAAAGGCGGGGGGGGGGGGGGGGGTGGGGGGATAGGTATTCAGTTGACTGAGCCTTGCAACCATGAAGCCCAGGTTCCAGCCTCATCACCCATAATCTAGCTGTGGTGCACACCTGCAATCCCAGTGCCTGGGGTGAAGGAAAGAGATAAGGCTGTCCTTGGCTACAGAGCACATTCTGCACTAGATGAGACCTTATTCAGAGAAGGGAATCTCTATAATCAACAGCTCAGGCTCCTGAGCGGCTAAAGCTGAGACCTCTGGGCTCTTTAGAAAGGATCCTCACCTCCAGCATTAAAATACCAGCGTAACACACAGACTTGAGAGTGCCCATAGGGGCCAACCGACGGACCAATGCCCAGCCTCTAAGTGTGCACCTGCCAGAAGACGATGATATGCTCAACCAAAAGCACACAGAGATTCCGGTTGAGATGTCCCAGTTTGGCTCCTGGCAGGAGACAGTTTCTCACTCATCTCCTACTCCCAGGCCGTTTACAGCAGCCAGCGCCTTGGCTAAACCACAGATTCCCCATCCTGATTTCTCACTTCGATCAAGCACCTCATTCCAAAGTCAGGCCACTCTTTGGCCACGCACGCCCTTGGCCATCCTGGGCTATAACCTTCTCATACCCTCATTTTCTTCCTCCGCACTGGACACACACCACGTGACCTGCTAAGGTGCAGCCTCGACTCCCCTAAGATCTACTTCAAAGCAACCTGGAGCTGCTAGCTCTACTGAATGTGAGGCAGCTCAGAACCAGCCACCCTGCCTCAGGCTTGCTAGCCGTGTGCATCCCCGAGCCAGGAGCTTCACTCCCTTTACCTGACTCACACTAATGCTGTGCCAAGGAAAGCCATCAGACTTCGGGGCCTTGCTAACACATGGGATTTCTTTACCAGGACTGTTAGGAGTCAGATTCCCTTTCTTTGGTATTTAATGGTATAAAGTCCACAGAGTTGCCACTTTTTGAAGCACAGTCAGACTATCTAGTCTTGACTGGTTTGGAACTACATGCAGACCAGGCTGGTTTTCAACTATCCTACGGTTTCTGAATCCCCACCCCACCGCCCACGCCCCGCCCAGTGCAGGGATCAGGTCTGTACCAACCATGCCAAGCTAAAGGGTAAAGTCTGAATGCATATTTTTCTTTGTATTTTTTTTCTATATATATGTGTAACCAGCTGTAAGGCTGGTTTGTGGTTTTGTTTATTTGCTTTGCTGGGAAACAAACCTAGGGCAGTGATAGGCAAGTGATAGGCTCAGTATTCCTGTAGGAAATATCCTGTATATACGACCTAGCTTAGTCCTGTAGCCTCATACAGTCTCACCTGCAGCCGCTACCAGCACTGAAGCCTCGCCACACAGGGTACCCAGGAACCCCCGCCCCCCATCTTTCTGTCCCTATCCATAGCTCACAGTTAGAAGGGGAGGGTCACTTCCGTTCTGCTTTTCATCAAACATCAGTAGGAGTAATGCTAAGCATGAAGAACAATGCCCAGCAAAAGGGGATTAAGAATGGGTTAGCAGCGAGAGCTTGGTGCTCTTACAGAAGATTCAAGTTCCGTTCCCAACACCCACCAACTGCTTGCTACTCCAGTTCCAAGGGACCTGACACCTTCTGACCTCCCGGGTACTTTCACATACACCTAACTAAATCTTTTGCAGAGTCCGTATGTCTGTAATCCTAGCACTCCAGACACAGGGGCAGGAAGGTAACTGTGAGTTCCAGGCCAGCCAAAGCTAAAGAGTGAAACCTTGCCTCTAAGTAAATAATCTTTTTTTTTTTTTTTTTTTAAGTGTTCAGAAAATAGCTTAGGCTGTCAATCAATCTGATTTTGTCTGAATCCCCGCCTCAAGTCAGGAAGCGCCGGGCGTCTCCGCATCCGTGGGGGAGAACAGCCCTTACCAGAGCCTCGCGCACCCCGGACCCCCAATCCAATCCGGACCCCGGCCCGCGCACGCTCACCAAAGTAGTCTCGCGCCGTGCGTGCCTCGAGCGCGCGCTCCAGTTCCCGCGTGAGCGCCTCCAGCCGCCGCTCGGCCGCACTCGGGCCGCCCTCCCGGCCCGGGGGCAGCGGCAGCGACGGCAACGGGAAGGGGAACTGGGCAGGCTCTGGAGAGCGGGCGGGCGCGGGGCCGACGCCGGGCGGCAGCAGGTCTGCACAGGCGCCCGCTGAGCCGCGGGAGCCCAGGCTGGACACGCTGGAGCGCGCGCTGCCCCCGACGGCGGCCCGGGGCCGGGTCCGTGGCGCTGGTCGTAGCCCAGGCTGATACCGCTGGAGCGCGCGCTGACCGCCGTCCGAGCCCGCCAGGCTGGCGCGCGGGCCTCGCTCGGGGCGGCTCGGGACGTCGGGCGCGGCCTCGGGGCCGCCGCGCCGCCCTTGCCTCTGCGGCCGGACGCTGGCGCCGCCTCGTCCGGGGCCCGCTGCCCGCGCCGCACGCGACCTGGGGAGCCGACGGTCGACTCCGGCTCGCGCAGGCCCAGCCCGGCCAGGAGCAGAGCCGCGTCGTCCGCGGCCGTCCGCGAGCGCTGCATGGCCGTCGGCCCTCCGCGGCGCGTCACCTCCGCCGCCCGACGCCGCCGCCGCCGCCGCTCCGGCAGCGCCGCCGCATCGTCCGCGGCCCGCAGCCCGCCCCGGGACCCCTGGGCGCGGGCCGGGGCGGGGCCGGGGTCGCGGTCGCTCGGCGTGGGCCGCGCGCTCGCGCGGGGCCGTGGCGGGGAGGGAGGAACAGAGCCGCGCGGCGGAGGAATGCGTGCGCAACTCGGGGCCGCGCCCCCTCCGCTCCGAGGCCGCGCGCGGGGGGCGGGAGTGGGGGGGGGCGGAGGGACTCCTTTGCCCCGTCTGGAATGTGAGCAAGGAGACTGCGCAGCGGCCTGTGGAATGTCGGGGGGGCGGCGACTGCGCGGGACGCGGGCAGGCCAGCGGTGGCCCAGGCTCTGGTCCACCCCGGGACCTCAGGGCACATTCCAGATTCCCCCCAGGCTGAGAGCCCTGAGCCCACATCCTCCCTCCCCATATTCCTCCCAAGCTCTCTGCTAAAGGAGCACAGCCTGATGCTGACTGCTTTGTGCCACAGGGATGTGACACCGACGTGGGAATTCTACCAGTTTCAAAACAGGAACACCAATGTAAAGGATTCTAGCAACTTCTAGGTATAATCGTCCCAATTACACATTCTGGGACTTAGAAAAGAATCACTGGATGAGTTCCACAAAATTCTTTAGGTTGAGCAGACTTTTAGTTAGAGCCAGACCATTTGTTGAGCCGACTCTGGCAGGGGACCCAAATTCAGTCCTCAGCACCCATACGATGGTTCACAACTTCCTTAACTCCAGTTCTAAGGGATCTGACCACCTCTTCCACCACTAGGCATGAACATGAGGCATATATGCACATGCAGGCAAAACACAAAACAAAAAAAATTAAAAAACAAAAGCCTCTTATCACCTGACATCCATAAGCCCCTACTTTAACTGGAGAGCCATAATGGGTCTTAGGGGTTTTTTCTATGTGAGGGGACTCCAGAATTATTGTCAATTTAGAACCAGTATCCACTAAACCTTGGAACATCTATTTCCTTTTCTCAGGGGTACAGTTACCCTGGTAGAAGGATGCAGGAAGCCTAGCAGTGAGACTCCTGTATTGAAACATGACTCGAGGGGACCTGGCCTTCCCTTAAAGGGCTTCTGGGTCATAACTAGCTCAAGTCGGGGAAACGGATTGACAGGCCAGGATTCTTTAGTGTTGCTGTTTCTTTGATTCTGGTTTTAGATTGAACTAAAAGGGACATACATACAGCATAGTTCTCATTCATGCGCATTGGACAGTGCCCAGCAACCTGCAGCCAATGGCGATTTGTTGACCTTGCATGCACTCTCTGGCTATGAAAGGCACTAAAAACTAGGAAGTTGGTCACTACATGCACCCACAAGGTCAGGCCAGGCTCAGGGCTAGTGTGACAATGGTAGGAGTCGCCTTCAAATGCAAAAGCTCCTCTTTCACAGTACCTGACCTCAGATTTGGGGCATGCCTAAAGGTGCTTCTAAGCATCTGGGCAGTTATGTGATATTTGGAGCCAATAGAGGCCACACAGGTGGGGACCTGTCCCCAAATCCACAAACAAAAATCTGTCTTACCCTGCAAGAGCTGTCATGAAAAAAAAACCAAACCATATGTGTTGTGTCCCACTAATCCAGGAAAACGCTTTTAAATGAAAGTTCCCTCACTTCCAGGCACCCTTTTCTCAGAGGGTGATGGTAAAATACACAGTACCAGGGGAAGGGAGCTAGTTGGCTGCAGACTGACCTACGCAGACGCACAGGAAACCTGGCCTTCACTGTGCAAAGAGCCGGCTGTGACACCTGCTTTCCAGATGGAAGGGAAAGGAAATGTCTGGCCCATCCCCCCCCCCCCCCCCCCCGCCCTTCAACCTCCTCCCACATACATACCTACCTCCTAGGACCTAAGGAATTCCAGCTCTGCCTTACCCACACAGGGTGTGGAAAGCAAGTATTTGGGGAGCAAATGTTCAGCCAGGAGAGCCACCTGATGGTCTTCCCACCTGTCTGATGAGAAAGGAGCAACCATTTGACCAGTGACCACGTTTCATTGATCATATTTACCAGCCATTTAAAAATGAAAATGTTGGTGGCCGGTAAAAAGCCTCCAGAAGGTAAAAACCACTTGTTTACTCCTAATACCTCAGAGCCCACAGTGGAGGGAGAGAACCAGCTCCTGAAAGTTGTCTTCTGACCACTGCCACATGCACAAAAACAGGGCTGGTAAAGGGCTTGACGATATGCCTGGCCACCCACAGTACATTCCCTGGACCCACACACCAGGAGTGGACTGCAAAGTTCTCAGACTTCCATATACACACACTTGTGCAAGCACATCCGTATGTGTACACACACAGGTTAATGAACTACCTTAAAATGATAAGCCGTGATTTCGTTTAAAACATCTGTTCTAGGTTATGCTTGTTCATGGCTGTAATCAAGAGGCTGAAGCAGGAGGATCACTTTTGAAAGCAGCCTGGGTGCATGCAAAACACACACACCAATAAAAACAAGCAAATGTTTCAGTCCAACTTTCCCTTTAGAACCTTCAGAATTCAAATAATACGTTAGTGTCCAGGGTCGACTAAAATCTGTTACTCTAGAAATAAGAAAACCTAAAAGTAAAGCAACCTAAAATGCCCAAATAGGGGTAGTAGAATAAGGAACTTCTATGGCATCCGTTGTTTACAAATGAATCTGCATGCTTCACATCCTAGCACTGGAGAAATAGAGGCCAGCTGGAAGACTGAAGCAAAAGCAACCTATGTTCAAGGCTTCCCTGAGCTCCAGAACAAATTCCAAGTCAATCTGATCAACGTAGCGAGACTATCTCAAAAGTCATAAAAGGAGCTGGGGGCCAGGAAGATGGTTCAGGGAAAAGGCACTTCCCACCAAGCCTGGTTACTGGAATTCAATCCATGTGACTCATAAAATAGGAGAACTCCTCCTCTGAAAGTTGTAGTCATATCCTCTGGTCACACCAGATAGATAGATAGATAGATAGATAGATAGATAGATAGATAGATAGATAGATAGATGATTGGTCACACCAGATGGATGGATGGATGGATGGATGGATGGATGGATAGACAGATACATAGATACATAGATAGATACATAGATACATAGATAAATCTGGTCACACCAGACAGATAGATAGATAGATACGATAATAGATATACATACATACATACATACATATATACATAGATAAATACATAGATAGATGGATGGATAATTAGGTAGATAGATACAGATGATAGGTATATAGATGTTAGAGAGATTAGGTATATAGATATAGATGATAGGTAGATAAATAATAAATAGATAATGATAGATAGAGATGTTAAGTAGATAGATAGATAGATGATAGATAGATAGATAGTAGTAGATAGATAGATAGATAGATAGATGATAGAGTAGGTACTTGGATAGATGTGAAAGCCTAGTTGGAACCCTCAGTACCACAATGAACTAGTGTGTGTGTGACTGTGTGTGTGTGAATATGTGTACACACTATTTACAGAAACCAAATGGGTCATGGTGACCCACACCTTCAGTAATCTTCATTTCACTGAGTTATAGGAGTTTGTTACATATTTTGAAAACCAGTGTACTATGTTTTACAAATACTTTTCTACTAGTTTACATCTTCTCCTTTTTATGTGTTTCATAAGAATAGAAGTTATTTTGGGGGATTGGAGAGCTGGCTCAGCAGCTAAAAGTACTTGGTGCTCTTGTGAATGATCTAGGTTAGGTTCCCAGTTCCCATGCTGCAGCTCACAACTGTCTGTAACTTCAGTTCTAGGAAAATTGACAGCTTCTTGTGGCCTCTGTGGGTCCAGGCAGGCACATGGTGCACTATTATACAAACAGGCCAAACATCCATACACATAAAACAAAAGGGTGGGATTTTGTTTGCATCAGGGCTTCTCTGTGCAGCCCAGTTGTCCTGGAACTCACAGAGATCCACCTGCCTCTGTGCTGGGGTTAAAGACATGCACCACAACTCTCAACATTTTTATTTACTTTTTTGATTTATTTATTTTATGAGTACACTGTAGCCGTCTTCAGACACACCAGAACAGGTCATCAGGTCCCATTACAGATGGTTGTGAGCCACCATGTGGTTGCTGGGAATTGAACTCAGGACCTCTGGAAGAGCAATCAGTGCTCTTAACTGCTGAGCCGTCTCTTCAGCCCAATGCATCAACTCTTTCAAAGTTACTTTGGGTGTGGCTGGCTGTATTAGTGACGCTTCCCATTGCTGTGATGAAAACACGGGAAGGCAGCCTAAGGAAGAGAAGGCTTATACTGGCTCATGCTTTCGAGAAACGCCGTCCACCATGGTGGAGAAAACCTGGTGGCAGAGTAGGAGGACATGGCCACACTGCATCTACAATCAAGATGCAGAGAGAGATGACTCTGGTGTTCAGCTCGTTCTCTCGCTTTCTCCTTTTTATCAGCCCAGGGCCCCAACCCTAGCAACACTTCTTAAACTGTTACTTTACTAAGCTGTAATTATGTTCAGAATATAACTAAACAGAACTGCAGCCCTACAGTTCAACTTTGTTGATTTTCTTTTTCCCTCCCTCCCCCGTTAGTTCCTTCCCTCCCTCCCTCCCCGCCATCTTCTCTACCCCCTCTTTAGACATTTAGATTTTAATGTCTAAAAACAAAGGGTGTATACATATATATGTATATATACATATATGTGTTGTATATATACATGTATGTATATATAATATATATATGGTGTATGTATACGTGTATGTGTGTATATGTATATGTGTATGTGTGTGTATGTATATATGTGTGTATATTCATTTCCCAGCATGCTACATGCTTTAACTCTTCATGACTGAACAAAACTCCATTGTATGCACACATCACATTATTTTATCTGTACTTCTGTTTGGCAGGCATGTAGGCCAGACGTTGAAATGATTTTAATGTCTAAAAACAAAGGGTTTAACTGAAAGGATTATTATTGGATTTATTAAACATATTTTTATTATAAACACATTCCATCACTAAATAATCCATCCCTCTCTCCCTCTCTCTCTCCCTCTTTCCCTTCTCCCTCTCCCTCTCTCCCTCTCCCTTTCTCCCTTCTTCTCCCTCTCCCTCCTTCTCTCCTTCCCTTCCCTCTTTCTTTTCAAACCAGGCTGGCCTCAAACTCTCTATGTAACCAACAATGACTGAGCAGATGATTCAACTGCCTTTGCCTCTTAGATGTAGGATTAAATGCATGTACTACCAAGTTCAGCTCATATTTGTTTCCTTTAGTGACAACAGTTAAGTGTCCCAAATAAGCTTTGGGCTGGGATTTGTCCTGTTGAGTCGAATACAGGAGGAAAAACGTTCCTTCTATGTGTAGAATTCAAGAAGCAGATTCCCAGTATAAAAGTATCTATAAAAATACTTCTCTAAATATATCCTCCCTAAAAACAGCCAAATGGAGAATTCTGGACCTCTGGAATTCTGCTTTAAAATGCTAAGAGGTCGCTTATCCTCTGACCTCCACACAAGTGCTTGGCATGTGCATGTATACACACACAACACACACACACACACACACACACACTTAAGCATACATACACACAATTTATTTAGTTTTTTTTTTTTATATGTATAAGAGTTCATCGCAGCCGGGCGGTGGTGGCGCACGCCTTTAATCCCAGCACTTGGGAGGCAGAGACAGGCGGATTTCTGAGTTCGAGGCCAGCCTGGTCTACAGAGTGAGTTCCAGGACAGCCAGGGCTGCACAGAGAAACCTGTCTGACAACCCCCCCCCCAAAAAAAATATAGGGAGGCATGGGGGTGGTCGCATGCCTTTAATCCCAGCACTTGGGAGGCAGAGGCAGGCAGATTTCTGAGTTAGAGACCAGCCTGGTCTACAGAGTGAGTTCCAGGACAGCCACAGAGAAAACCTGTCTCGAAAAAACCAAAACCAAAAAAAGAGTTCATCGAACGCACATATGTATACCCCATGTGTGCCTGGGGACAGTGGAGGTCAGAAGGTGTCAGATCCCCTGAAACTGGGGTTACAAAAGGTCCTAAGCCACTACATGGGTGCGGGGAACCAAACCCAGGTCCTCTACCAGAGCAGCCAGCACTCTTAACTTAAACAGTGCTCTTAGCCAGTGCTCTTAAGCCTTGAGCCATCTCTCCAGTCACATGCAAAACAAAATTCTTTTAAAGTAATACAATCTTCGAGGCTGGGGAGATGTTGGCTAAAGCATACATTCTGCTCTTGCAGAGGACACCAGATAGGTTCCCAGCAGCCATGGCTGACAGTTGCCTGTAACCCAGGCTCGAGTGAACGCACCCTCATGTTCAAAAGCCCCATACACACACGCACATGCACTTCGTTAAAAATAAATTAAAAAAAAAAAGAAATCTTTTAATCTGTGTGTGTTTGGCTGCACACATGCCATGGCATGTGTGCATGTGTATGAAGGACATAGGACGACTTTAGCTGTTAGTTCTTACCCACCACCTGTATAAGACAGTTTCTCTCTCCTCTCTGGCTTTAAAAAAATATTCTTTTTGAGACAGGGTTTTTCTGTGTAGCCCTGGCTGTCCTGGAACTCACTGGACCACCACCACCACCATCACCCCCCTCCCCCACCTAGTTGAGACAGATTTGTTACTGTATCCAGATTCATGTGGGTTCCAGACCAGGCCCTGATGCTTGCACAGCAAGGGCCTGACCCACAGAATTGTTTTCGGTGGGTGGTGGTGGTGGTGGTGGTGGTGGTGGGGGGTGGTGGTGCAGTCCTATAACCCAGCATTGGGGAGACAGAGGCAGGTGGATCTCTGTGAGTTTAAAACCAGCCTGATCTACACAGAGTGAGTTCCAGGACAGCCAGGGCTACACAGGGTTTCTTCCCAGTTCACTAGCAAGTTTAATGCTAGCCTGAAATATGAAGTGAAATGCCGTCTTTAAAAACACATAAAATAGCGGGCAGTGGTGGCACACGCCTTTAATCCCAGCACTTGGGAGGCAGAGCAGGCAAATATCTGAGTTCGAGGCCAGCCTGGTCTACAGAGTGAGTCTCCAAGGACAGCCCGGACTACACAGAGAAACCCTGTCTCAAAAACCAAAAAAAAAAAAACAAAAACAAAACAAACAAACAAACAAACAAAAAAACACATAAAATGGACAGCCAGGCCCGGTAGTGAATACTTTTAGCCCATCACTTGAGAGGCAGAGTAGTGGGTCTCTGAGAGTTCAAGGCTAGCCTGGTCTACAGAGCTAGTTCAAGGACAGCAGTGATAACAAAGAAACCTGTCTCAGAAAACATAGATAGATAGATAGCAGACAGATGGATGATAATGATGGATGGATGGATGGATGGATGGATGGATGATGGACGGATGGATGATAAATGATGGACGGAAGGATGGATGGACAGACGGACAAATGGATGATGGATGGGTTTGTTTGTTTTTTTGTTTTTTGTTTTTTTTCGAGACAGGGTTTCTCTGTGTAGCCCTGGCTGTCCTGGAACTCACTCTGTAGACTAGCTGCTCGAACTCAGAATCCGCCTGCCTCTTAGATGGATGGATGGATGGATGATGGATGGATGGATGGATGGATGGACAGACGGATAGATGGATGATGGATGGAGGATGGATGGAGGATGGATGGAGATGGATGGAGGATGGGTGGATGGATGGATGGATGAAAGGATGTATAAAAGGTGCTGGAGAGATGACTTTACAGTTACCACACTGATATTCTTCCTGAAGACCAGGTTCTATTCCCAGCACACTGTCAGCTACACTGTTGCATATCAGTTACAAGAAGTGACACCTCTTCTGGCTTCTGTGGCATTCACATGGTACACACACTACATGCAGGCAACACATCCATACACATAAATAAATCCTTGTTCTTGTTACTTCTTTTTTATATAAGACAAGGTGTCTATATGCAGCTCTATGCATCCTGGATCTCACTATTTGACCAGCTGACCTGAACTCACAGAGATCCACCTGAACATGCCTCTCCAGTACTATAGGTGTATGCCTATGCCTGGCTAAAACATCTTTTTAAAAAAATGCTTGCCAAAGGTCAGTGTTCCAAACACTCTCCATCCTGTGCAACTCTTCCTGTTTGCCAAACCGGACCTCTGCCGATGTTCTGAGCTGGACTCCATCAGCCCTTTGCACCTAGGATGTGTAATGCCTCAAGTTTGAGTGTGAGTCTATCCCCATCGATGAGTTAAAACAAGGTCACTCCTCTGCAGTTGGATAAAACCATGAACTTCTGGCTGAATGCTTGCCGCGAGGTTAGGTCTCTGTGAACTTTTTTGGAAAAGCCAATTCTTTGCTAAATTACTTCTGATTTGTATGTATCTCTTGGGTGACATAACATACGGAATATTCTTTTTTCCCAAGAAAGATTTCTTGTGTAGCTCTGGATGTTCTGGAACTCGGGGATCAGCCTGCTCTATGTCTCAAGTACTAGGATAAAGGCGTGTCCCTATCCCACTGGAATATTCTTTCTCTAACACCCTTTGGGTCAAAAAAAAACATATGCTCAGAGACGACAAACTTAACAAACAATAAACAAACAAAAAACAAAAACAAAAAAACAAACAAAAAAAAAACAATAAAATATCGGGCGGTGGTGGTCACACGCCTTTAATCCCAGCACTTGGGAGGCAGAGGCAGGGAATTTCTGAGTTCGAGGCCAGCCTGGTCTACAGAGTGAGCTCCAGGACAGCCAGGGCTACACAGAGAAACCCCGTCTCAAAAAAAAATAAAAAATAAAAAATAAACAAAAACAACAAAACAAAACAAACAAACAAATAAAACCCCAAAGCCCAAGAGAAGGTTGAAGAGATGGCTCATTGATTGCCAAAGACCGTAAGCCCAGCAGCCATGTTGGGTGGCTCTTACCTGCTGTAACTCCAGCTACAAGGAATTGAAACACTTTGCTTGACTTCACAGGTTGCAGCACCCCTGGCATTCTCTCTCTCATGCACATACACGTGGATAAAGGTGCTAAAAATGAATCTGTTAACTGGGCACGGTGGTCTGTACCTTTAATCTAGGAATCCAGGAGGCAGTGAGTTCAAAGCCAGCCTGGTCTACATAGTACATTCCAAGACAGATCCTGTCTCAAAAATCCAAAACCAAATCAAACCTCCAAAAGGCTGAGATTAAAAGCATATGCCATCACATCCAAAAAATTAAGATGTATTTTAAAATCTTAAGTGTCATCAGACACAGGTCTGTAATCCCAGTTCTTGGGAGACTAAGGCAAGGATTGCAAGCACTCATATGCATTAATCTCAAAAATCTGAATTATTATTTTATGATTATTTTGCCTGCTGGTACCAGCAGCTCACAGATGTGTTGGGAGTCATATGGGGTGCTGGGAACCAAACTCAGGTCCTCCAAAAGAGCCATCAATGCTCTTAATTGCTGAGCCATCTCCCTGGCCCATGTTTTACTTTTAATTATGAATATATGTGTCTGTGTGGGTTTGTACACAAGAGTTCAATACTCTTAATTGCTGAGCCATCTCTCTAGCTCCATACCATTTATTTTGACAGCCAGCCTTCCCAGAATGAAATTACAAGCCGGCAGCTATGCTTACCTGCTATTTAGATGAGTTCTGGGGATTCCAAACTCTGGCCCTTTAACCACTGAGCCATCTCTGAAGGCCCCTCAGTGTTTTTAAAAGCTGATGGATAATTTTGTGCCCTGTAATGGTAAGTAATGAAGGTATTCTCAGGATGGAGACCCAGAGGGCAGAACAGGAAGTTGACTGTGGCTCCATCCGGGCCATGAACAATGCACATAGCCATGCACACTGCCGCGAGTCCATACAGGGCCAGTAATCTCCAAAACTCAAGTTACAGGAGCTGGCAAAGATCACGTGTGGAGGCCAGAGGACAAAGTAGAGAAGCCAACTCTTTCCTAACACGTAGGTTCTGGGACCTACCTCAGCTTGTCAGGCTTCTGACCAGCACCTTCACCCACAGAGCCACACTGCCAGTGCAATTTTTTTTTTTTTTTTTTTTTTTGGTTTTTTGAGACAGGGTTTCTCTGTGTAGCCCGGGCTGTCCTGGAGCTCACTCTGTAGATCAGGCTGGCCTCGAACTCAGAAATCCACCTGCCTCTGCCTCCCAAGTGCTGGGATTAAAGGCATGCGCCACCACCGCCCAGCTCTGCCAGTGCAATTTTAAAGCTACTTTTGTGTGGTAAAGTGCTGATGTTATCAAACCCGTGGCCTCTCCCACACTTCCCAAGCACTGGCTCTACCCCAGCTGGCCCCCAAGGTACCTTTGTTGGTTAGGATTTTGGAGATTGTCTCATTAGGCTCGTGCTGACTTCAGATTCACCATAAAGCTGGTTATGATCCTGAATTCTTTATCTTTAAATCTTTTTTTTTTTAAACTTATGTGTATAATATGCCTTCAGGGGACTGAAAGGGTGTCAGCTCTCCTGGAGCTGAAGTGACTGTGAGCTGCTGGATATGAGGTCTTCTGCAAGATCAATTGCTCTTAACTGAGATCCCACATGTGTGCAGCAGTGGCACCAGGGGAGGAAGACTTCTGTTACCTGTGTGTGTCTGGAGGCCAACCCTGGGTGGTATTTCTTAGAAGACATCTATCTTGTTTTGTGAAACAGGGTCACTTACTGGCCTGAAGCCTCAGGACTTCCTTGTCTGGCTCTCCAGTGCTGGGATTACATAGTGTGGCACCATGATGTGCCCAGCTTTTTTACCCGGGAGCGAGAGATCAAACTCAGGCTCCTATGTGCATAGCAAGCACTTTGTCAACCAAGCAGCTCCCCAGCCCAGAGGCAGCACTCAGCCCGCGGCAGACACAGACCCACTAGCAACCGAAGCAGATGACAAGTATGCAGACATCATTTATTTGGTCCATAAGTACAGTATATTTGTTGTTTGAGTTTACAAAACATCAAATATAAATAACCTGAAACTGTAACAAATACACAAAAATTGGCTTCTTACACAGACATACCAGGCAGTACAAACTGAAAATCTGAGTAAATTAACATTGTTTTACATTAATATACACAGTGCCAGGTAACGTTTAAAAAACAAGTTTCAATGCATAGCACTTGACACTTCTGTGAATCTTTCAGGTAAGAGTATGAAAATGGTTAGATCTAGGCTAAAAATAACTCTTCTCTAGCCAAAAATAAAGGCATAATATTTATACCCAGGTTGCAGCGTTCCTACCCCACAGTGTTTTCCACTAGGAAACGATGGCTAAGGCTATTTACAGGGAAGGCAACATGCACGCCCGTGTTCTTTCAGCTCATCACTGGTGCACCAGCTTTGCTCAAAGGGTCGCAAATTCTATTCCTACTTCAATACAGCAACAGTCTCTAACAGTCTCAGCAAATGAACGCTTTCACAGGAGCGGAACCACCAAAGCCACCGCAGCCTGTGCTTTCCCTCTGCAACAAAGGATGTCACTTTCAGTTCCGACCAGATCAAGGGCAGGAGCTTGCTCAGTCTAATGCTATGACGTCATCCAGATCTTCCGTCTGCTCCAAGCGGGACTTCTTGGTACAGGCACTCTCATTCTCATCCAGTTTCCGCTTTCGGGCCCTGTCGTCCCCACTGCAGTCGGCGCTATTTGAAGGGCCTTCTTCGTCTGAATCAACTATGAGCACATCGTCTTGCTCTTGTGCTTATTTTGGAAAACAAAGCAAAGAACAGTGATGTGTGGGAGATGTCAGTGGCTCACCAAGGCCTCACGCAGCAGAAAGCTCACTCTGAATCCAAGCCACACGCACCGCACTGGCCACCCTCAGGGAAGCTGTCTCGGTGTTTCCCGTAACAAGCACACCTACTTTTAGGAGAAGGGTTGTTACTGGGGAGCCAAACTGACCCAGGGCAATTTCCTATTTTTTTCCCAAGCAAAACAAGAAATTGTGACTAGCATATAATTCAAACGCATCATCATGCCCGTGAGAGTCCCCACTGGGAAGGGGAGGGGCACCCTACTGGAGGAAAGAGCAGCAACAGCAACAAGCCACTTAAAACCGCCAGGGACTGCTCTGAGCACTGTGCACAAACTCATCTAATCATCCTATAAAGAAGACAACACCATTATCCCACTTCTGAAAAGGAACCAGAGGGACAGAGATGGGCTCCCTATAGTCACAGCAGAGACCCCCACACTTGTGCTCTTTAACCCTACCCCCAAAGACAGTGTGTCTTCATGTGCAAACTTAAAACAGAACCGCACCTTCCCAATAGCCTTCAGAACCTGCCCACAGTAAGAGGGTCAGGGTTTGTTTCACAGTGGAGTTAAGGACTTTGGTCCTACAGACAGTGCTCCTGTTGAGGGGAGGGAGCACAGACCAGCCCAAGAGGGCCACTCCTATAGCCTGGAAGTTTACCCCTAAATTCTCACAGGATGCTACAGGCCAGAGCAAACATTCTAAAGAACTCCAAAAGACAAGCGCTCACATAAGGGGAAACAGAAGTTAGAAACGGTTGGCCTTCAGTTTCCTGCACAAAATAGAGGGAGCTCAGGAGAGGCACTGGTCCAACCAGAGAGCAGCCAACAATCGGGTGTCTGAAAGGTGGCAGCTGTCAGCAGGACCTGTGGGAACACTCTCAGGTGGGCTTGCCTCGGCACCTGCCTTCCTGGAAGCCCATACGCACCCTGGAAGCACCTGCTCCAAGAGCCAGACACACGGTTACGGCTTCCAGATAAACAGCTTAAGGAGGCAGCTGAAGCAGAACAGACCATGGACCGAGAACTGAGCCCACAGCTTGCTGTGCAGATTCAGAAAACTGCTCTAGGAACATCCCCTGGTCGATAAATATCTTCATGACTCATAAAACTCAAAGCCCCATTATAGAATCAATTCCAAACCAACTCAGCCTTGGCATTTTACACTCAGTGTCCATCAGAGTCCCAGCTTGTTCAAGTCCTCTGGCTTGGCGGTGACTCACCTGTGGAGTGGAAGGCTGGGCTCCGTCATCGCCACCATTGGCAATGCTCTTGGCAGCATCTTCAGCTTGTTTTGGCCCCACTTTTTCAGGAGTGTCACCAACTACCTCAAATTCAACATCCTTTCCAAGATCCTCACTGAAAGAGACAGAGGCTGTAAACAGACTGTGCTGTGCACGGCATAGTAAAGGAGCGGGGCATCCTCACAGCTCAGAACGCACACTGCTACCCCTGCAAGGCTGATTTCCAGAACACTCTCAAGAAAAGACCAGACCAGTGCTTCTCTAACTCAAGTGATGGAGGCTGAGTCTTCTTTATATGCTGATTATGCAGAGAACTAAGGCAGAAGTCCTGCAGCCCAGCAAGTCTGTATGTCCTTTCTGCTACTGCTCTGCCCAAAGATCCTCCACTCCATTTGTGACTCGACCTCGGTGTTCTGGGGATGGGGCTTGTGGTTTCTGGGTTTCCCCAGCTTTATAGACAACTCCCTACTCTCATACATTCTGTTCTCAGAGTTAAAACACACGGTGAGAAGACAGACATAAATTCACACCCTACCTGTCCTGTTCCTCGGACACTTGACCACTCTTGTCCATTCCTGCTGTTTTCTTTTACAAGTAAGCATGAGCTGCCACTGCTCCGCAGCTAGTGCCCCAGTGAAGGCAGGGAGGCACATCACTGCCAGCTAGCTTTGAGCCCATTATGTAACTTAGTAGAGTTTATAAGGATGGACTTATTTACTGGAAGGATGGCCGAGAAGTTAAGAGCACTCACTGGCTGCCCTTCCAGGGACCTGGGCTCTACTCCTAGCACCCACACAGAGGCTCACAACCACCTGGAACTTTAGTTCCAGGGAATCCATACACTGCCCAAACACAGCACACAGACATACATGCAGACAAAACAAACAGCCACACACACATAAAACCCACTTCACCTGGCTGAAGCCAGCTGTTCTGACTTTCACATTTGTACTGTCACGTGCATGAAGGTATGTGTGTGTACATATGCTCACCTCTCTCTCTCCCTCTCCTTCTCTCTTCCTCTCTCTCTCTCTCTCTCTCTCTTCACTACACACCCACACACACACACACACACACACACACTCACACACAGAGAGAATACATGTAATTTTTAAAAATGTGAAAAACTCAGCAAGATCTAGCTGAATTAAGAAAATAAGTGTACCTTTACAAATTTACCTCAAAAGTTTATTATTTTATACCTTAAGAATTAAAAAATGTATTTCCCATGTTTCTCACAGCACACGTGAGGGAGTGGGATCTCTCTTTTCCCAATGTTCTCTAGGAACTGAACTCAGGGCTGCAAGCGCAGTCAACCCGAGCCATCTCAAGGCACCGCAGAGATGATGGCAGCAGGGCAGCCATCCTGTCAGCCTCTACTCGTCCTGAAACCCTTTTGCTGTTTATCCTTGTATTTCTGAATCCCAGCGTTCTCCGCAGCACAGCCCCTGCGCAGCTGCACTGAGCAGTGGAGCTTCTACGTAGCAATCCCGCTCCCGTTCTCTCGCATTTTAGAACCACCGGTTCCTACCTATGAAGAATGTTGATGAGCAAAGTGTAGTCCTGGAGGAAGTCGTCCGCCTGAAGTCGGCTGCCGTTTCTAATTCCAAAGTCAGACAACTTCTTGGGGTTATTAGCTAGATGTGAACAGAATGAAGATGTTATAATTATGCTTTCACAGCGTGGACAAGTTAAAAAAGCCAAATCCATTATGGCTGGACTGCGTTCCTTAGAAATTGGCATTGTCAAGCCCTGACCCACAGTGCTCAAGAAAGTGACTGAGTCTGAAGACACAGCTTTATACAAGTGGTAACTAGTTAAAAACAGTCCTTCACATGCCTGGAACCCTAGAATTTGGGAGGTGGAGGCAAGGAATCAAAAGGCCAAAGTTATTTTCTGGGCCAGCCTGGGCTACATAAGATTTTTTTAAAAAAGGGTCCATATAGAAGCCTGGCCACTCAAAGCAGTGTGCACACCCCTGTCACAGAGACTACATGAAGACACAGCGAGGAGAGGGCTCCAAGGGAAGTTTCTGATGGTTAAATGCCCTAGGCTGTGGTACTTGTAGTCATAGCAAACTAAGTGTGCTATCAGGCACTTAGGAATTCAGCCCTGAACACTCACTCACCAACCATAAGTACTTCAAGTGGAGCAAGTACAAAGGATCCACAAAAACATCCCATTCAAAGCAAACTGACTCTGGAGTCCTGAGGAGGTAGAGCTCCGTCAGCATGCGTTACTACATTTCACTCCCAAGATGATCTACAATAGTTCAAAGAATTCTTTAGTAACTAACAGTACCAAACAGCAGATAAACTTTTCTTCAGGGTGAGGACAGCTGTCTAGAATATGGCTCGAATATTAAACCAGACTCCCAAAATAGCCAGCCAACATACGACTCTAATTACACACGACCTAATTAATACCAGATAATTTCTCAACAAGCAAAACTACTACCAGCAAGAATCCTGCAGCTTTCTGGGGGAGATAAGATCTAACTTTATAGACCAGGCTGATCTCAAACTCACAGACCCTTCTGTGATCCTGTGTCCAAGTGCCATCCATGATCAAGGCATGCACTCCCATGCCTGGCTGGCTTCAGATTTATCACGCAGGTAGACTGGCCCTGACCTTCTCATCTTCCTGCTTCCTTTCCCTGATGAGGACTGGGACAGGGGCATGCCAGCACACCTGGCTTATGCATTGCTGGGACGGAACCTAGATGCTGATGCATGCCAAGCTGGCACTCTATCCAGACTATTCCTGCCCTGACATGAAATCTCAAGAAATCTTAGAGCCGGAGCTCAGTTCAACTGTAGAGCAACTGACCTAGCAGGTGCCAGTCTTCTGTGTGTGATCTGACCTTGCCACTCTTGAAAAAAAAACCCTTAGATTTACACTCCCCAGTGTGGCTAACAGCCTGAAGAGTATGTCCACCACCAACCTAGCCATAAGGCCTAAGACACAGGCAAAGTGCCCTTGGAAATGAACAAAAGTCTCTCAATATGTAAACTGCCAGAATCTGTGCACTGGGTCACAGACACGGTGCTGAGATACCTCAACACCAGAAAGCTTCTGAATCTGAAGACCTCCCACAAGCAGTCACTTCCATGACCGTGATAGCAAACACCATGCTAACACAGGCAATGAGCAGAGAGCCCAGCTTGCTCCTCCCTCCCTCCCTCCCTCCCTCCCTCCCTCCCTCCCTCCCTCCCTCCCTCCCTCCCTCCCTCCGGAGTTGCCAGGTAAGGAGAAGAGCAAGGGTGCTACCTTCTGTCTCTCCCTCTTCTGAAGATATCAGGATTGTGCCTTTCCCATCTTCAATTTGGACATCTGGTGCCACCATAGCAAACTTTTCTTTCACTATCTAAAAGTGGAAAAATTAAATATTAATTAGTGTAGGTAATTAGAGACCTTAAGAAACCTATACTGCGTTTCTGTACAAGTTTACTTTTCCACTGAAGAGAGTTACTTATTACATAATTACTCTATGCATGTGAATGCATATGTACAAGTGCCACGGTACACAGGCATACACCAGATAAAAGCTTTTAGAACTGGGCCCCTCCTTCCACCAAGGGACTGGGTCTTCAGGTTTACCTGGCTCACCCAGTCTTTCTCTGGCCTCAGCTATCCTTTAATATCCTGTCTGCTTCTGAGAACAAGCACAAGCACACACACACACACACACACACACACACACACACACACACACACAGTCTTTCCTACATGGTGAACATGGCTGCAGGAAACCAAGAGGTGGGCCACACCCCACCCCACCCCAGCCCATGGATGCAGCCTGGAGATGGCCCCCTCCTCCCTCACACTAGGCCCAGGCTTCCCATCTGCCACATTTCATCTCAGTCTCCATGTCAACCCTGCCATGGAAAGTGTTTGACAGACAAAAGAATGCCTAACTGGATCCCACTTCAAACAGTGTCTCCCTTCATGTTTCAAGATGCAAGTAAGAGACCACACTGTTAAATCCCACCTAGTCAAAAAGGAAACTCTCCCCAAGTGTCAGCACCGCGTTCAGTCCTTTCAACCCCACGATAAATACCAACCGACACCATGTTCTAAGAAACAGCAAGTCACACACCCTGCAAGGTAAGGGTCTTCGTCCTGAGAGAAAGTGAAGGTACTCAGGCTTACTCAAGTATTTGTTCACTACTCAAACCAGGCCACCTGCAGGGCATGTCACTTCTCAGAAATCTGGACTTTATCTATGGCCTGTCTCCTGCTTATCAACAAAGACGTGGCTGTGATACATATTCTAGACAAATATACCAGTTCTTTCTAGACAACATACATATCCCAGAAACACAGACAGAGAGGCTGATGGCATCTGGACTGGGAAACCATTCACAGGAGATGCTCTATCCACCCAGCAGCTAGGGCTGTCCAGAGCAAATCCCACCCTGGACTCATTGTTAAAAGGGAAGGAGAAGCAGCCTTGTACTTGCCTTATCCTGTAAGGTGAGGACAGTCACTTTGTGCACATTCAGCCGCACAGTCACCTCTGGCTTGCTGGCACAAACGTAACAGTTGGTGTTGGGAGGATCCAATGCACAGGGCACCAAGAGCTTCTTTCTTGGATTTGGCTGCTTATTCAAAAAAATCTTCAGAGAAAAAAGCACAAGCAGGAATCAGAAACACCGAGTTACCATTCTTATACATAAATGTAAAAATCTTGTCTTTCTTTCCTCTTTTTTTTGTTGGCCTATCTTCAACTTGCTCTGTAGACCAGGCTGGCCTCCAACTGGGATCCCCCTGCCTTAGCCTCTCAGGTGCTGAGATTAAAAGTGCATACCGCCACAGCCCAGCTTTAAAGTCTTGCTTACTGTATACCTAATCATAAATGGCTTCAGTATTCTCTACATGTCAACAGGATATAGGAAATCATGACATTATAAGAGGCATGGTTTTGTATCTTTTTCTGATCAGCTACCATGGAGAAGGCTGGGCTTAATGGAGAGACATCTCTGTAGTAAGCACATACCCCAGACATATAGCTTACATGTGGCAAGAGTAAGGGCCAGCCACCCGAGGGCGTGTGCCTCCCTGTGCTTGTCAACAAGACCAGCTCACCGAGACATTCAGTGACAATGCTTTCAGATGCCAGCAATTCCCCAACATAACTGATGATTGTGGTAACATTTATATGAGGAAAAATGATGTACTTATAGTAATACTGTGACTCTATTACCCAAACAAACAACACTAACAAAATTAAGGACCAAGGCAAATTTAAAAACTAACATTGAAGCTGGGTGTGATGGCACACACCTTTAATCCCAGAACCTGAGAGACAGAAACGACCTTGTGAGCTGAGACCAGCCTAGCCTACATTCGAAAGTCTGGGCCAGTGTGGTCTACATACATAGTGAGCCTGTCTCAAAAAGCCAACCTCCTTGGGTCTAGAGAGAGGACTCAGAGTTAAGACCATTCAAAAGACATGAGCTCAAACCTGGCACTCACATGGCATCTTGCCACCTGATCTGACACCAAATGACCTGACACTCTCTTCTGACCTCTCAAGGTATCAGGAATATACAAACACACCACACACACACACACACACACACACACACACACACACACACACACACACAGAGAGAGAGAGAGAGAGAGAGAGAGAGAAACGCATAACCAAAAAAAGGAAATTTTTACGGGGGGGGGGGGGGGGGGGGCGGGCCTGTAGTTTCAATGAAAATGTCCCCTATAGGCTAGGCTCCTAGAGACTGGCACTACTGGGAGTATGGCCTCGTTGGAGGAGGTATGTTACTAGGGGCAGGTTTTGAAGTCTCAGAAGCTCAAGCCAGGACTAGTGTCTCTTCTTTTCCTGCTACTTGCCAATCCAGACACAGGACCTTAGCTACCTCTCCAGTACCATGTCTACCTGCATGTCACCATGCTTCCTAGCATGGTGAGAATGGAGTATGCTTCTGAACTCTACGCCAACCCCAATGAAATGTCTTCCTTTTTTTTTTAAGAGTTGCTGTGGTTATGGTGTTTCTTCACAGTAATAAAGCCCCAACTAAAAAACCTCAACAATGTAGAGGGATTTTAATTAGCAACATGGCTACTCTGGCTGGAATACAGATACCCCTTAGTACACACCTTTAATCCCAAACAATGAAAATAAAGGTAGTTTGCAGCAGCCATGTCTGAATGTGATGTCTAATTGAGTGGCAGACAAAGTGATGGATCAGAGAAAGACTTGACAGAATAGGATATGACCAACACCTAAGAGGATAGAGAGGAAAGAGGCGCTATTTGAAGGAGGAGGGAATGAGAGGGAAGGGAGGGGAGGGGAGGGAGGGGAGGGGAGGGGAGGGGAGGGGAGGGGAGGGGAGGGGAGGGGAGAGTTTTACCAGGACAGTTGCACAGAGAGAGAACAAGCTAGACACAGGCGAAGACAGAATGAGCCAGAGAGTGAGGAGCCAGAAGATTTGAACAGGTTGCTAGAGTTAGTTTGAGGCCAAGCAGAGCAATTCAGTCAGAAGCTGAGAGAAGACAGTTGAATCAGTGTAGAGAGGGGTTTGGGCCAGAACAGCTGAACTGAACCAGACAGCTCAGTCTATAGCTTTTCCCTATACTGAATCTTGGGCACAGAACACAACCAGAAGCAAGGGGAGAAGAGACCCTCTGTGACCTGAGGTTGAGAAAGTGTAGCAAGGCAATCAGCAGTAGTAACACACAACTCAAGCTATAGCCAGAACACATGGCAGAGCACATGCTTACTATCCACAAACGCCAGCTTTAGTGCCAGCATCCAACTAAGTCAGAATTACTGTTAACACTAGGCGAAATATTATCAATCCACTTGATATTCATAAGTTAAGCACAAACAGTCATCAAAAAGATATTTCCATAATGTTAATAGCCAGCATTGTCTGCTATAAAAAGTTCATAAAAAAAAAAAAAATTTCTTAGAAGTTAAAAACATGTCAGTCTAAAATAAAAGTAAATTAAAAAAAATAAATAAATAAAAGAGTCAAGCTGGGAGTGGGGTGAGAGGTGCACAGACTCTCAGAGACCTTTTCAAGTCATCCTCAGCTACACAGTGAGTTCAAGGCTAGCCTGGGCTACATGAGATTTAGTCTTTAAATTCCAAAGTCATTTCTTAGTGCACCTGGCACAAGAGAAGCACATGCCTCAGACCTCAGAACTCATGAGGCAGTGGCAGGTGGATCTCTGTTAGTTCGAGGCAGCCTGGTCCACACAGATCAGTCAGGACAACATAATGAGAGATTATCTGAAGAACCAAAACAAACAAGATTACTCACAGTTCTACACTGGTCTATTTTTCCAGATAAAATCTTTAATCCTTCCAACACTATCAAGCCAGCGATCACTGCATTGGTAGTAGCTATAGCAGGAATGATATTCCCCGCCATTGCTGGAGGACAGAGAGACAAACATGTTCAGTGGGCAGAAGACAAACTGTACGTGGGTTTGTTGATGATACAACCTAAAGTACAAACAACTTACATTTTATATCAAACCTACTCTTCATATTCATGCTGAAAATGTGCATTCTGAGGTTTGCAGCAGAAGTGACAAAATCCATTGCAGGTGGGTCATCCTGCCAATAAAACAAATGACAAGGCTTTGTGCAGTCAAGGTCTTTTCACTGGCATTATCTCCCAAACAGCCACATTTACAGGTGTGTAATCTTGTAGCCACACAGCCAGAACAAGGGAGACCTAAACCAGAGGCTGACACATGAGGCCTCACAGCAGGTAACGCAGAGGCTAACTGTGGGGGCAGGGGCCCGTCTGGTTCTCTGGTCCAGGAAGATAGTCTGCCAAGAACACTTGTAAGCACGGTGCTTGCTAGGAAAGCATTCCTGCTTAAACAAATACAGTATGAACTGGAAAGATGGCCCGGAGTCGGTTACCAGAACTTGCAGTCCTTATAGAGGACCAGAGTTCAGCTTCCAGCCTCCACATGACAGTCACAACATCTATAACAACAGTTCGGGAGATTCAATTCTGCTTTCAGACTGTTGCAGGACAGACACACAGGGAACTCATATACATGTGCAAGCACAATACTTACACATATGAAATGAAAAATAAACATATCTTTCTCTTCTGAAGAGACTGATACTGTGCTGAAATAAACCTTTAAAAACAACAACAAAACCAGGGGGTATGGGAGCTCACACCTTTAATTCCAGCACTCAGGAGAGGGAGGCAGGTAGATCTCTCTGAGTTGAGGCCAGCCTGGTCTATAAAGCAAGTTCTAGGTCAGCCAGGAGTAGAGAGAAACCTTGTCTCAAAAAACCCAAAACACCAGATGCACTCTGGGCCCATCAGGAGTGAGGCTGCTAGACACACAGAGAATCCAGGCAAGGAGAACCTGTTCCAGCGTCTGCAAGGTCCTACCAGCCCGGTCTTCCCCGGCTGTGGCTGTGAACTCTCAGGTAGAGCTGAACAGACACCTTGTGTATAGTGAGGCTGTTGAGAAATGACTAAGTGGTAGCCTTTGGGGGTTGCGGGAGAGAGGAGTGGGGAGGGTGTCTCACCACATATCCCTGGCTATTCTGGAACTTACTATGTATGTTTGAACTCAGATCTATCTGCTTATGCCTCTGAGCACTGGGACTAAAGACATGAGCCATCATGTCAAGTTGTCTACTTCTATTCTGGTAGTGAGATGTAGCAGCTTTGCTCTAGAAAATGTCCTTCTTCTTTAATTATTTTTGTTTTTGAAGACATGGTTTCTCAGGGTAGCCCTGGCTGTCGTGGAACTCAAATTGTAGAGCAGGCTGGTCTCAATTCAGAGATCCACCTGCCTCCTGAGTACTGGGATTAAAGATGTGCACCACCACACCTGGCTATAAACCTTTATTCTTTCTTATCTTTTTTTTTTTTTTTTTTAATGTATATGAGTACACCGTAGCTATCTTCAGATACACCAGAAGGGGGCATAGGATACCATTACAGATGGTTGTGAGCCACCATGCAGTTGCTGGGAATTGAACTCAGGACCTCTGGAACAGCAGTCAGTGCTCTTAACTGCTGAGCCATCTCTCGGCCCCAAGCCTTAATTCTTAAAGAAGTAGCCTGAGAACTGGAGATCAGGTTTAGAGCACTGGCTGCTTTCTGGAGATCCCAATTTCAATTGCAATCAGCACCACATGACGGCTCACAACCAACCCACCTCTAATTCCAGTTCCAGGGCTCTGCCTATCTGGATACCAGGCATGAATGCCTTGCGCACGCACTCACGCACATAAAAAGCAAAGCACATCTCTAGAACTATCCCCTAAACCGCGCTCGGCTCCAGGAGCTCCTTATTTGGCCTCAGTGAAGTAACAGAAACTTTCCAAATCACTAGAATAACAACAAAGAAAATATTTAAAAACCTACCATTTATATCACATAAACCCAAGAGACTAGTGTTTATAAGAATTTCAAAAATCTAAATTCACTAGCTTTGTTTTAGATGTCTTTAGATGTGATTCAACCAAAGTTTCAAAGTTTGTGGACACAAAGTTATCTGAGGATTCTAAAAATGGGCAATCATTTTTCCCTATTCTGAGACCCATAGCAAATCTTTCCTTCCCTTCCCATGGTGGGGATCAAACCCAGGACCCATGCACACCACTGAAGAGCACTCCACTGAAGAGCTACAGACAGGTCCTCAGTCCCCACAGCACACCTTTGTCACTGTAGGAATAAACAGACTGTCGTGTAACCAATTTCACCTGCAATGAAAATGCCAATTAATCTCAATGAACTCTCACTGAAGGAAAACTACGTCTTCCCGAGAACAAAACCAAGCTGGTAGCGTGTCCCCCTAGCAGTGAGGCCCTGAATTCAATCTCCAGCAGCACTTGAACTGGTCCCATGTGAGTATGGGACAGGTCTCTGAGCCGGCCTGGAGGACAGACCCTGCGTCTCAGACACGGCAAGACCAACACAATGTATCTTATGTGTATTAAGAGGCCTCATTCTGATTTGCTTCTGAGACAAGCTCACTCTCTAGCCCAGGCTAGGATGGCCTCAAACATGGTAATCTACCTCAGCCTCCCAAGTGCTGGGAGTACAGGAATGGGCCAGACCTGGCTTTTCTCTCCAAGACTTCTGAAATATCCTGCTCACTCCAACAGAAAGGCAATCTTAGAGCTGACTGTGGCAGCACATGCTTTCAACTGTTAAGCATGTTAATAGGGCTACCCTCTAAGACCCTGTTGCATAAGCTGCTGATGTGTCTCAGCACAGACAAGGGCCTAGGCTCCATCGTGTTGTGTGTGTGTGTGTGTGTGTGTGTGTGTGTGTGTGTGTGTGTGAAGATATGAAGACAAAAAAATTTTTTTAGGTTAAATCAGGCAAATGAGCTGCTGCCTCCAAAGGCAGAGGACTTAACGTCTGTTTTTCTAGGTCAGTCAAACATCCCACTGAAATAAATGATGTTCTAGTCAACAAACCATAAAAAACATGAGTGTTACTAGAAGCCAAAATAAAATCCTGTGATACTCAAATTTATGCACAGAAAACTCGATCTAATAGAACAACTGGAGATGAAGGCATTCAAATGAAATATGTAACACCCCCAACTGTCAGCTTCTCTTGGAGCACAGGAGCAACACAATGAGGCATGGAAGTGATGGGCACATTTCCAAACAGACCTTATCCCAGACGAGCTCGGCTCCATCCCCCTTCTCGCTAAGTGGACTCTCAGCGTCTCGATGCTCTTTGAAAACAGACTTGCATAGCTCTTTACATCCAGAACCTGCTGGTCTTTCAAGCCCAACTGGGGCTCATTTTGTTGATCAGCATTGGCTTCTTCTCCTAAAAATGGACAAGAATGTTTAATAAACTCCATCTTGCTCTATTCAACAGATTCAACTTATGGCCATTAGGATTTACAAAAAGAGATGAATTTCTCGATATTGTCACTATGAGCACGTATGCAGGGAAACGGCAGAGGCCGCAGATGCTCTAACTCCATGTCAGATCTCGTGCTATTTTTTGGGACTTCAAAGAATATGACAGGGCTGGAGACATGGCTGCAATTACGAGAACTCACACTCGTGCACATACCCACATAGCTGGCAAACAAAGATAAAAGGGGAAGTGTGAGCATCCTATCATGCCCAGCACGGCTGACACAGTGGAAGCTGTCAGTCACCATTCCACATGCCCAGTGTTACTCTTTATTAAGTTCAAGCATACTGCGAGCTGCAGCCTAGTTCACATAAAGTTAAGTAGTCACTACAATTGTTTTATCTCCTTGAATATAAATTTTAAAGTTGTGTTCCTAAAGTAAATCTTAAAGAGACAATCACCAGAGGCAGATCTGTATAGATAGCCACCACGACACTTCAGGAATAATCAACCAATGACAATTAAAAACAAGATAAAGCAAAGCACAGACAACAGGCAGCTTGTGAGAGCAGGGTTCTGCTGGGGTGACTGAGGGTGTCAGCAGCTCCTGCCGCAGTGGTGTTGGACCCAGCCTCTCTCCTGCAGACACACAGCACTTACCTTGACTCTGCACTTCAGCCCAGTCCAGTGGAACTGGAGGTTTCCTCTTGCGCCAGAGTTTGTCCATTGTCAGCAGATACCTAATATCATCTTTAAAAAGCTGAAATAACACATCCTATTAATCCTATAGAGCCCAAATTGATAAAAATAGATCAAATTAGGTTGATTTACTAAAATTATGCCATGAAATCAGGCTTAAAGGCCCAACATAAGTGAGCAGAGTAACAATTTCCAACACCACAGGAAAAGATCAAATATTTGAAGCAGGGGCACAGTACCCTCAGTTCTGCTGGCCACCCAGGCCCTCCTACAACCCACAACCACTCCACATGTCAGTCTGAAGCCCAGTGACACAAACTAAAGGACTCAATAAACCGCAACCCAGTCTCTCAATACTCTGTATGTAGTAATATGTTCAGAGGCTTTGTGCTCCATTCCTGCCCTTTTTGTTTCGGGGTTGGGGTTAGGGAACATCTTAAATTTATAAACAGTTAGGAGATTCTAGGGTGGCTAAGAAGAGCTAAGGGTTCTGTAATTATGAAAATCAACAGCAGTGAGGCCTAGCTTGAGGAGTAACTGGGTGTCCCAATCACAGACAGGCTGGAGACTGCTCAGGAAACAATCAACAGACCACAATATACACCAAGAATAAAGGGCTTAGAATTCGAGGGTGACATAGAGCAGGTAACTGGACTGCTAAGAGGATCTGGGCAGGAAAGAGATGCAAGACCTTCTAAATACATTGCATTGAATTAAAAAAGAAAAAGAAGTAAGCCCAGCTGAGACATGGCTCAGTGGCGGTCATGCTTATCAGATGTGCGAGCCCTGGGGCTGGAGAGATGCTTCAATGGTTAAGAACACCTTTTTTTGGTAGTTTTTTACAAGATAGGGTTTTCTCTGTGTAGCCCTGACCGTTCTTTTTTTTTTTTTTTGGTTTTTCGAGACAGGGTTTCTCTGTGTAGCTCTGGCTGTCCTGGAACTCACTCTGTAGACCAGGCTGGCCTCGAACCCAGAAATCCGCCTGCCTCTGCCTCCCAAGTGCTGGGATTAAAGGCATGCGCCACCACCGCCCGGCTAGCCCTGACCGTTCTTGAACTCACAGAGATCCTCCTATCTCTGCTTCCTGAGTGCTGGGATTAGAGGCACAACCACCAGCCCCGGCAAGAACTCTTGTAGCTTTTGCAGAGGACTGGGGTTCAGTTCCCAGCACCCACGTGGCGGCTCATTATCATCCATAACTCTAGTTCTCTCTGATCAGACCCCCACTTCTGAGCTCTACACCAGCACACACAGGGTGCACACACACTTGCATGCAAAACATTTCTACACATAAAATAAATTGCAAAGAAGAGGGAGGGGAAAAATTAGATAGGGAAGACAAGCAAGGACGACGCCTGACCTTGGTAAACAGTTTAACTGGGTCATATCCAGTTGATTTAGCCCATTCCTTAGTGGAAATACGCTTAATGTCTCCATCTTCATTAGATGCTCGGGCTCTGGCTTCAGCCTCTGTTGGTTCCCCTACAAAACAAGCATCATATTTTCAACATAGGATTAAGTTCTCACCCGTGGGAGAAAAGTCATTCAATGAACAGCTGTGTGTGACACATTCAGAGCTCCGGGACAGTACCGTGAATACCAGAGTCTTTTTGTGCCTCCATGTTTTTGTAAATTTAATTTAAATGTTCCCTTTATATGCACGGGTGGTTTGAGCTGCATGTGTGTATGTGCACCAAATGGCTGACTTTGCCCTTGGAGGCCAGAAGAGGGTATGACATCCCTTGGAACTGGAGTTACAAAAGTTGTGAGGCAACATGTGGATGCTGGGAACTGAACCCGGGTCCTCTAGAAGAGCAGACAGTACTCTGAACCCGAGCCACCTCTCCAGCCCCGTGACTCCGTCTCTGAGAGCACACGAGTAATAGTGTAAAGCATAGCCCTATAAATAGAACAGGGAACTACTACTAGCAACCCAACTGATTAGACCTGAGAAATGTCTCGTCTTGATTTCTTCATCAGTGAAATGCAACTACTCTTTTGTTAGAAGGTTTAAAACTGGCAATGAGAGGATGGGTGTGGCAGTGCACACCTTTACGCCCTGATGCTCTGAGAGGCACTGGCAGATGGACCACTCTGAGCTCCAGGACAGCCAAGTCTGCCTAGGAGTTCCAAGATAAGGGCCACATACAGAGACTCTTTCCTTAGGCACCACTATTAAATATATCACTAGCAGTCAGAGAGTGAGCAGAGAAAGGCACCAGTCACTTACAGGCAGCTTCAGGGTCAGCTCTGTCAGGAGACACTTCTTGATCAGCATCCTCCTCTCCAAACAGCTGGCTACAGATTTCAGAAGAGTCAACTTTTAGGTATAGGCATTTGGAACTAATGTGATTACTGCTCCACAAATAACTAATTTACAGTAGTCCAAATTCTTCACAGGGATATGGCAAACAACTGAAGAATGGCAGCCCACAATTCTAGGCTATCCTGGCACTGGGATCTGATCACGCTGTTTGCTCATGGCACTAAGGCGAGATCTGAGATGTGTATCCACATCTACTGGCTAGGTTCCAAATCTCCCAATATGAAAACGTGTTAGCAGAGATGGACAAGCTTCCTTGTCGAAGAACACCAGGACACTTACAGGGCCCTCTGGCTAGCTGTTCCACAAACATTAGAGTTGGCTGTGGATGGTTACAACAGGGTTAGAGATCCAAACCACAGCCTCAGGCATACCAAGCAAATACTATGCCACTGAGTTTCACCCTACGCCCACTAAGTATTTTTAACTTCCATTGTAATTTCTTGTTTAACCAATGGGTTATTTATAAGTATGTTTTCATATTTCCAAATATATACATTCGTACGAACTTAGTTGCATGCCTGTGTCCAATACCAGACTAAACATCTACAATTCCGCCCACAGCATGCTAAGAATGCTGAGTGAGACCCAGGAAAGCCACTGCTGTCTCCTCACCATATTTAACCACTGTAAACACAACGTTTTTAGAGTATTTAAGTAAAAATGGCCTCACTTTCCATGATCAGTTCTGAAAATACGCCAGAAAAATCTAAGTCTTACTTGAACAAATACTTGGCCCATACGATGCAATGGATGGGTTCTGAAGGTGTGTTCCGAATCGTACAGCCAGGGAAGGTTCTCTGGGTAGGCTTCGGATGACATTCGTAACACTCAGTCACACCCTATAACATCAGGACACAGGAAAGTGGTTACCCTACGATGGTTATGAGGTACATTCCACATGCCAACTGGGTTTTATGGTGTCAAGAAAAATTTTAAGCTGGGCGGTGGTGGCGCACGCCTTTAATCCCAGCACTTGGGAGGCAGAGGCAGGCGGATTTCTGAGTTCGAGGCCAGCCTGGTCTACAGAGTGAGCTCCAGGACAGCCTGGGCTACACAGAGAAACCCTGTCTCGAAAAAAAGAAAAAAGAAAAAAAAGAAAAATTTTAAATGTTAGTGGCTGCAAAACCCTTACTGTACACATACAGAGTCTAGTCAGAATACAAAGGCTAAATGAAGTGACCACAGCCATAGCTAAGACGGAACCAGGACTCTCTACTATAAAGAGGGCTAGAGAGAGACAGCTCAGAGGTTAAGAGCACTGGTTGTTCTTCTAGAGGTCCCAAGTTCAGTTCCCAGCAACCACCCATATGGTGGCTGACAATCATCTGCAATGAGATCTGGTGCCCTCTTCTGGTGTGGAGGTATACATGCAGGCAGGATGCTGTATACATAATAAACAAATCTTAAAAACAAAACAACAAAAAACCCCAAAAGCTTTCTAGCCACGTATTTAAAGATATCAATGAAAAGTAACAGATTTTGATCTGTTAATACGTAAATATCCTCATATCCCAATACCCCAATACCCTTAAAGTCTCATAAAAAACTAGTACACCAGGATAACTGTCAATCTCAACAGACACCAAGATGTATGAAATGCCAAGGGATCCCCAATGTGGGACCATCAGACGAATCTCTTTTTACCTCAGTACATCTGAACCTCAGCCTTCACACAGAAGCATAAAAGACAATGTCTTTCCACTAACAGTTAAAGAATCAAAACCTGGGCTGGAGGGATGGCTCAGAAGTTAAGAGCACTGACTGCTCTTCCAGAGGTTCTGAGTCCAATTCCCAGCAACCACACGGTGACTCACAACCATCTGTAATGGGATCCGATGCCCTCTTCTGGTGTGTCTGAAGACAGCTACAGTGTGCTTACATACATAAAATAAATAAATCTTTTAAAAAAAGAATCAAACCCTACAAAAGTGGTTTTAATATACATTAATGGTAGATATACATAATAACCATTAATGGTAGGTTCAGGACTTGTTCCACAATGTTGTTGTGCCCTTCATCTTCCAACAAAATGTCTTGGACGAGGCCACTGACAAGCTGCCATGGTTTGTGTCACAGTGGGGGAACAAAGAGAGCAACTGCCTTGATGCGCCCAAAGACACCAAAGCCCCCACTGATTCTACACCCCAACACACATGACAACCTCTGCAGAATACAAAGAATAAGTGTCCGACACTAAGTTACAACAGAAAAAAGGGCCACTTTGTTAACAGATATCCCCAGTCAAAAAAATTACCAGACAAGCCAGCCCTTTTAGGTACTTTCTAAAAATAGCTTCGAACCTGCAAAGGAATTCTTCAAGCGCAGCCTTTAATGTTTATTTCCTGAAGAGCAAACCAATTCCAATCCCAGGGTCTTATGACCAGAGGTCAGCAAGAGCCCACCATCCTCTTCTGCTCTTTAGTTTTACTAAAATGCTTAAACTATTTCACAAATACACCCAGATGGTTTCAGATCTCCTCAGACCTGCACACCAGACTCCTTTAGATAAAATTAATGTCACTGACCCGGATTTAGGACTAACCAATTCTACCGCTGAACTAAACTCCCCAAACTAAAAGGTAACTCGATTACTATTTTGTGTGTGTGTGTGTGTGTGTGTGTGTGCCGCCACACAATGCACAGAAGCACCACTGCATGTGCGTGGAAACCAGGACAGCTTGTGGGAGTTTGGGTGCAACGTATGGGTCAAGGGCTCAAGCCCAGGTGGGTTAGCTGGGCAGCAAGCCCCTGCTGAGCAGGCTCATTAACCCAAAAGTAAGTTTTAATTTGTTTTGTTTTTTCAAGACAGGGTTTCTCTGTGTAGCCCTGGCTGTCCTGGAACTCACTCTGTAGACCAGGCTGACCTCGAACTCAGAAACCTGCCTGCTTCTGCCTCCCAAGTGCTGGGATTAAAGGCATGTGCCACCATGCCCAGCTTGGTGTTAAGGATTTGAACAGATAAATTAAGGTAAGAAAGCAGAGTCAAAAGCTCTCTTCCTTTGCCTTTAGATCACCCTAGGCTTTCATTTGAGGGAGGGATTTGCTGGGAACCAAATGGGGCCAGACACCCAAGCATCATCGTGTCTTATCTGGCATGAAATCTCTACACCTTGGATGCTGACCTGTTTCCTCTAAACAAACCTAGAGTTCCTTTCCTTCCCAGGTCTCAAGTAAGTAAGTGGAAAATCAAACAATGTCTCTTCACCTTCTTGATAGTGGTCACCTGTCCGAGATACCCCGCAGTCCCGCTCTCAATGAGAGGCACGTCAGCGGCCAGACACATCCTATTCACATGATTTCGTGCAGCTGAAAGAAAACAGTGGTGAGCAAGAGTTTCTGAGGAAACCAACAAGTTCCGATGACAATTACGAACATTCATTCCTTGCTTTCAATAAAGCTCAAGCTCACTGTGATGGTGGGAATGTAACCTGACTGTGACTTGACTGTCACTTCTGCCTGTTAGGGCCACAACACTCGGCTACAGCCTTGGTCACTGCAGGGATACTCAGCAAAACTACCGAGGAATTAATATTGCACATTCACTCTAGAAAGACTTCTAGAAAGGATTCCCAAGTGCTGGGGCTGTGAGTGCAGCCTGTCTGGCATGTTTAAGGCCCTGGGTGTGATTCAAGGTACTTCTACAATATCCAAAGTGGGGCTGAAAAGATGGTTCAGCAGTTAAGAGTACTGGTTGTTTGTCCAGCCAGAGAATCCAGGGTTCCGTTCCCAGGGTTCCTATAAGGTGGCTCAAAACTGCCTGTAACTCCAGTCCAGGGGATCTGGCTTCTTCTTTTGGAGTCTGAGCTCTGGGACAGCATACATTACACAGACATACACACAGACAACACACCCATTCACAAAAATAAATTTAAAGAAAACCATTAAATGCATTAAGAAGGTAAGCTGTGAGCTGCACAAACCATTTCCATGCATTGCAACATGCCACCACTCCACCATCATGTAATCCATGGTGGATGAGGGAGACAGAAGATGGAGCAGTCCGAGTGACCTTCCGGCTGTCAGTGGCCTCCCTTTTAATAATCACTATGCACACTTCGAACACAATAGTCCCTGGCTGGCCCGCAGCTTGCTACATGGGGCAGACTGGAACTCAGAGATCCACCTACATCTGCCTCCTAAGTACTGGGATAAAAGACATGCCCACCATGCCTGGCTTTCCAGAAACAGATGTTACACCCGTGAAGATCTGGTCTAGGATCTTGTAGTACAGGCACAGCTAGAGTAACTCTAGAGTCACAGCTTTTAACTGGAGCAGCCTAAATTGGGAGGCAGAAGCTTACAACAAAGACTGAGAGACAGGAGGATCGCTACCAGTTTAGGGCCAGTCTCAAGGATCATAGTGAGTTCTAAACTGACTTGGGGTAGAGTGAGACTGTCACACACACCCCAAACCCCAGTTGTTCTTGTTTCCTTTTGGGTCTCCTGAGTTCTAACTCACACTTGGACACTACCTCTAACACTCTGCCATGGGGAGGACGAAGCAACGAGACGTGAGACATTAATCGCCTTACCTCTGTTATCTAATGCGTTCATAACCAATATAAACTGCGAAAAAACTCCACATTGTAATCTGGGCTGAAAAGCAAAATGGGGAAAAGAAAGGTCACCAAAACTGGCCTCATGTATGATTTTCTCAGTATAGCCCTGAAAAGGATAAATAACTGTAAAAATAACTGTTGGTAGGAGTATATGCCATAGATACAGGACAGCTGGGATTGTCCTAATATAAACAGATTTTAAAGGAACTGTTCTCAAATCTCTCTCCTTTCTGACCAGCTACCTAAGGCACCAAGACAAACTCTTCAACTGGCAGAGAGCTGGCACTTGTGCCTCCCACCCGCCTTCTCAGGGCAGCATGTGCCTGGGAACACACTAGGAGCACATTCCCAGGATTTGCTGGGCCTAGGGCTTCACCTCACATGGTCGCCACCAGGCCGGGTTCAGGCCCCTCGGGGCTCTGCTTTTAGCAGCAATGGGAAAGAGGCACAGGGTGAGAGTCATAGGGCAATAGGAAGGTCTGCAAAGCAAACATCCAGGAAATTAGAAATAGCCCAAGAGACAAATGCCCTGAGAAAGTATAGGGCTCTAATTCTAGCCCTTCTTACAGGGACTTGAGCGGGGGCACATCCACAGAACCTTGCTTTGACACATCCACAGAACAGACTTATCTGTCCTCACTGAAGTAAGCAGTCGGACACACATTATACACAGCCTCAGAGGATCCTCAGGCATCAAAGTACAGTTCTTTCTAAGCCTCCAATTAAGTTCCTTACTGACATTAAAACATCTCTTAGCCAAAGAATTCAAATGCACACCAATTGCTAATAACAAGGGCACTGATGCGGGCAGACGTCCTAAAATGCAGAGTGACTCGGGGTTCACATACATGCCAGATAAAAATACCTTACACTTTAAAGATTTAATTAAAAATTCATAGCAAACAGCTTTGTCACAAAATGATGTGCATACTTCATGATGCTGTCATGGTGGGCCTCGATGTTAGCTTGGGGTAGAACTGGAGCACACTCTCCTTGGCAACCTGAGAAAAGCAACAGTAAATCTCTGTTAACATCTGTGCTGGCATTTGAAATCTGACGGAAATATGCGTGGATGCTTCACTTAGAATGTGATCACTTATGTGCAAACACTGTGGTAAGATCACATCAAGTATATTCGTATTCACTTCTACAGGAATGGCAAGCTTCAGAAAAAATGGACACCAAGAGGCTGGGCTCTAACTCAGGAAGAGCACTGTGTATTCCCTGCAGCGCAAAACAAAACTAAACTTAAACTGCTATAACCACGTTCATTCACTTAAGAGCCTAAGAAGCCTCCTATAACCATCCAGGTAAACATAGCTACAAAGATGTGACGGCAGCTCAGGGAAGGCTGCTGCCACAGGAAGAACTGGGTCAAAAAAGTCAACACAGCAAAAACATCTGCTGGGAAGGGAGCTGCAGTAGAAAACAATAAAAACAACTGTATTAGAGCGAGAGCCTGGCAGGAAACAGAGCAGGAGAGATATTCAAAGCCGCATCTTTTCTCTCTGGGATGTAAAGGAACAAACTTAAATATGAAGAGGATACAAAAGATATCTCAATTACAGGACTAAGAGCGATTGCTTGCGGTTCCTTTCAGACAGCAGGGACACCGGTGACTCCCTTTTCTTTTCACTCTTTGGGATTGAGAGGTAGGTTTGAGGGTGGAAGGCTCGGTGGGCTGTGCCTGGTCAACTGAGTTCAATCCCCAGGACACCAGGTGGGAGGAGAGGGCTGACCTAGTTATACTGACTTCCATTCCCATGCAAATGTTAATCATAGAAATAAAAAAGAGCCGGCTTCCCCCCCCACCCCCCCCACCCCCCTCTCCCCAGGAGTCTGTTCAGTGAGAGCTTGGTCAAGGGTCCTACGTGCAGGATGGAAAGTTACCTGAGCCTTTGATCTTCCCACATGTTTCTTTTGAAACAAGAACTGCCTGTTGAGGTTGCTGACATCGATGGTGTCCAAATCAATCTACAAACGCAGAAATCCAGGTAAGTCCCAATGTCTGAGCACATCACTACCTCCAGCATTCGTAATCCGGGGCTTACCAGCATCCAGCAAGCTTTCCTGGACGAGCCACACCCGAATTGTTAAATGGGTAAAAACTTCATTTAAAGCTTATGGGAAGAACAGCACTTATGTCAAAGGTAAATTCAAGAGTGCATTAGAGATGGCTAATTTTTTTGTTTGTTTAATCATGACCCTTACAAATATTTTAGGGAATTCCTTAGATACCATAAAAGCTTTGATTAAAAATATAAAAATTTCTGGGTGGGCAAGGTGGTACACTTGGTTACCTGTTAGCTGGAGGTCAGTCTGGTCTCCATAATGAGTTCCAGACCAACCAGAGCTACACTCAGAGACTCTGCCTCAAAATATAGTAAATAAAAGTTTTCTAGGCAAACGAGATTGAAGGCAGTAAAGTGGCTGCCCTGGGAGCTACAAGGAGCAGGGTTTAATACCCCAGAATCCACATTAAAACAAGCTGGGCACAGTGCCAATCCTTTGCAATCCCAGAATCAGGGCAGTGGGGCTAGGAGGAATTCCTGGACTCACTAGCCAGTCAGCCTAGAACATCTGCAGAGTTCCAGGGCAGCAAGAGACCCTGCCTCAGAAACTGCTGGACAATGCCCTGGGGGAACAAACCTTGAAGTTGTCCTCTGACCTCCACACACAAACAGACACTCAGCTGTCTGATAATTTGTAATTTACTGTGCCATGTCATTTTTCATTAAGCGATGTGGTAATCAGATATGGAAAATTTAGTTGCTTTTTTTTTTTTTTTTTTACAGAGATCAGCCTGTCTCTGCCTCCTAGTGCTGGGATTAAAGAGTGAGCACCACACTCACTTTAATTCTTTACATACACATTCACTCAAGATTATTTGAGGGCTGTTGAGGAAATGTCCTATGTATGATAAAAAAAAAGTCAAGTTTAAAATCCAGTCTAGGAGTGGAGATGGCTCAATAGTTAAGAGTGCTGATTGCTCTTGTGTAGAACCAGGGCTCAATTCCACAGCCATGCTAACACAGCTCAGGGATCAATGCCAGCTTCTGGCCTCTGGGGCACAGCACATACACAATGCAGGCAAAAGGTCCATACACATAAACTAAAGGGAAAATTTAAAGTAATAATAAAATTTAATCTAATTGCTACTTCAAAGAAAAAGGCCGGGCAGTGGTAGCGCAGGCTTTAATCCCAGCACTTGGAGGCAGAGGCAGGCAGATTTCTGAGTTCGAGGCCAGCCTGGTCTACAGAGTGAGTTCCAGGACAGCCAGGGCTACACAGAGAAACCCTGTCTCGAAAAAAAAAAGAAAAGAAAAAAGAACAGCTAACATCATTTGCATTCTATTTCAATAAACTTACATAAACAACAAAATGTTCTCATCATCAAACATCCTAACAGTTTAGAGCAGTTTGTGAAAACTACAAAACATAATCACTGAAATATTCAAAGTTCACTACAAAGTTCACTTCAACTACTTCAAATTCACTACAAAAACTTAACCAAAGAAAAACAATTAAAACAGAGAACAAGCATTTATTTTCCAATTCGCTCCAGTCTACTGCAAAATCTACTCTTAAAATAGCATCAAGCGTCACTAGTATTCTGTATTTTCTATGGACCGAAACTGGATGCGAAGCCTGACCAATAAGGAATGCTTCCCTCCAATTCTGCCTCGGCTTAAACCCTGACACTGCCAATTTCATCCCGTGTTTCTGCTAAACCTTAAGGCATCTTCAACTCACATCCAAGGTTCAGTCAGATACTATCTCCAACACTTTCACAAATTACAGCGGCTTCCTGTCACTGCACATTACACTAACGCACAACTTAAGAATCCTGACAACCAAAAAACTTAAAAAAAAAAATTTCTTCGGTAAAACGTTGCTACGTAGCCCAAGCGGACCTCAAACTTCCGATTCTACAGTCTCCCGATTGCATGAATTACAGTTTGTCACCCAATCGTGCAATCCCCAAGGAGTATCTTTTAATGACATAAACACCGATCTGCAGTATGCCCAGCCCAGAGGCGCGCGAGCCCCAAAGGAGTCTATCCAACCACTTGCGGCGTCCCCTCCAGGGTAAGTTACTCAACCTCATAGCGACTCACTTTCCTCATCTGTTAAAAATAAAACGGGATGCAGACAGCACTTGCAACCTGGAGGCCGGTGGCAGACTCGGGAATGGATGCATGTGTGCACGCCGGGCTGCTGTGGCTGGTGTCTGCAAACCGCTCTGCCGCGGAATCGTTATTTTAAGTTAGGCGCATATTCGAATTAAAGTCACAGCGTCTACAGGGTCTCTTCTTGTATCCCAGTGTAACTGGGGAAACGGCCTCCGGAGGCGGCGCACGCAGGCCCGGGGAGCCGAGGCCCGCGAACAGGAGGTCCGGGGAGCCGAGTCCGGCGTCTCACCAACCCGCTTCCCGCGCGGGGATCCTAACCCCAGGCCTCTCGGGCCGCGCCGCCCTGACTCCCGCCCAGAACCCAGGCCCCGCAGGCGGACCGCCATTCACCCGGAGCCCGGGCCTCACCAGGTCGATGTGGGAGAAGCCAGTGAGAACCAGGTTCTTGAGTAGCTCACAGCCGATCCCGCCCGCGCCAACCACCAGCACCCGGCCGCCGGACACCGCCTCGGCCAGCTCCCGGGACAACCCCCGCGACAGGGCCATGGCGGGACGTCCACGAGCCGCGGCACAGTCGGAGGCGGGAGAACCAGAGCGGCAGCCGGAAGTCGGTGGGGGAAGGGCGGCGTAGCTTCCGCTCCTGCGCACTGCGTCCGCCTGCCCGCCCCAGGATGGGCCCAGGCGACACCCTGAGACCTGGATGACTTCTCACACACTTGCAGAGGAGCGCAGACCAGCTCTCAGCCTGAGATGCCTAGGGTCGCCTTCTAAAGACCTCGGTTTGAACTCCCAACAAAGCTCCTTATTGAAGGGTTAAAAAAAGCTATGGCCCTACATGTAAGGAGGAGCACTTTCCAATCAAGAACTTTGTTATCCAAGCTCTGTGTGTGTGTGTGTGTGTGTGTGTGTGTGTGTGTATCCAAGATATATGTGGATGGATGTGTGTGTGTGATATTATATATCCAAGATATGCAAGATATGTGTGTGTGTGTGTGTGTGTCTCGAAGATATGTATGTCAGAGAAACCCTGTCTCGGGAAACAAAAAGAAAAAAAAAAACAAAAAAAGAAGAAGAAAGATATGTATGTATTGGCAGAGGATAGGAGCCAACTCTCACAAAGAAAATTGGACATGGACTAAAGATGTTGTCTTAGTTTCCAGAGTCATTACTAAGGTGAGCATGCAGAGTGTACATCTTGGATGTACCTGTTTCCCAGGGATTCAGAAAGCCAATGTGTTTCAGATTAGCAGCAGACGACCAAGCAGCAACCATGATGACCTTTTGATTCAAGTTTTGCTTTCAGGAGTACACTGGAGTTTCTTCTCAGGCCAACCACTGACCTGTTCGTAGCTGGTTGCTGTATATATTCCATGTTTTAAAATTTAATAAAGTTTTGTTTTTCCAAATGTACAATTGATTGGGCCTATCCCTGCATCTTCTGACAGGAGCTAGGGTATCTCTACCCTTGGTTGTGGTGTAAACTACTTGGGTTCTGAGCTTTGAAATCAGCCTGATAAGTCCTTTGCTAAAGAGCTCCTGCAAGGCTGTCCTGGCCAGGGAACCTTGCACCTGAAACCAGAGCTGGGGTAATAAGCCTACAGTTGGGAATTTCCTTACAGTTTGTCACATATAGTTTTGTTAAATCGCATTAGGTGGCTTAGCTTGTCCTGAACTTAGCCTTTGGACTACTCCTTTTTCGTCTTGTGGAGAGGTCCAGAGAGCAATGACAATGGCTGCAGCTTTGCTGAGACAGATGCTGAGGAGAAAGCTTAAATCTGTTTTTCCAGCTTCTCAACAATCCAATTGAGAAATGGTTCGTTGTATAGAATAAGACAGATGATAATCCAAAACCAGTTTTTAGATTTTCACCTGCTCACACACATTCAAGTTTTTTTTCATTTTTCCAATTTGTTTCAAATGACAAATGACTTTGGTTGAATGGTCCATGTTGAACACTCTGAAAACTACTGTGGTGATAGGTGTAGATGCCATAGACTCATGTGTTTGAATGCTTGGCCTATAGGAAGTGGCACTGTTAGGAGGTGTGGCCTTTTTTGAAGGATGTGTGCCACTGTGGGGATAGGTTTTGAGTTCTCCTATAGTTAAATTAAGGCCAGTGTAGAACAGAACTTCTTCCTGGCTGCCTGTTGAAAACATTCCCCTTCTGCTGCCTGTGGATCCAAATGTAGAATTCGAGGCCCCTTCAGCACCATGTCTGCCTGCATGCTGCCATGCTTGCCACCGTGACGATAATGGACTGAACCTCTGAAACTACATTTTCCTCAATGTTTTGTTGTCCTTTATAAGAGTTGACTTGGTCATGGTGTCTCTTCACAGCAATACAACCCGCTGTCAACTTCTGATGTCAGCCGTTACAGTCCCTTGTCCTTATCTTCCCAGCTCTCTCCTGCTGCCGTTGCAGAACTTCCTGAGCCACCACAGCATGGAAGTTAGCAGTTCCTAAACTGCCACTTCAAGGAAATGTTACTCAGCCAATCAAATGTGTTATTAATGGTGTATTGCCACCCATTCTGAACTAGAATCTGCTTTTTCTCTAATGTAATTTTCATAATAGAAAAGAAATATAAAGTAAAAGCAAGTCATTAGAAAAAAAAGCAGGAAACGCATATCAAACTGTCATACAACATAGCCATATTTATCAATATATTCCATGAGCTGGACAGCTGGCCCAGAGGGTAAGAGCACATACTGTTACTGCAGAGGTCCTAGTTCAGCTCTCATCACTCATATTAGGCAGCTCGGCACTACCTATAACTCCACCTACTGGGGATCTAACCCCACCCTCTTCTGGCCTCAGCAGGAAAACAGACATACACACTGCATGCATTCACACAAATACATTCTCATACACATAAAAAAATAAAAATAAACCATCCAAATATTCCAATATTAAACAGAAAACTTCAGCAATGCAAAAGCTGCTATTATTTTTGGACTCACTAAATTGATGAATTATACTGTGACTTTTGTCAGCCATTCATGGCTGCCAACGCTCTCAGGATAGGCCATGAAGCTAGAATGCCTCGGGTGGAAATCAGGTCACAGAAACACTAATTTT